>CM035842.1:168966435-169213935 GCA_020510985.1 Pholidichthys leucotaenia
CTTTTGCATCCTGAAAGTTTCCATGAGTCAGTACTGAGATCATGTTGTTTGCACTACACTAGTTGCTCCACAATTCACTCCAACCCTTCCCACTGACACAGATTCCCACACAAAACTCCACTGAAGACACAGATGAGCTGGCAAGCAGGAGCTAACCGCTAGAGAAAGCTGTGTTTATGCTCCGTGACAAATCACAGGGTTGATGGTGTAAAGGGAGTGTAGTGGTGAGCGATTACACTAGCTGCACTGCTATGAATTAGAACCAGGCATCTGCTTCCTCTTCTGTCTTTACTTTTGGTTTTTTCGGATCTCTGCCACGTCTGGCATGTGAAACTCCCTTCCTCTTTTCCATCTTTTCCTCCCACCCAACAGCACTCTATAATGAAGCTTCTGTGTTGCAGACTGTAAATGCTGCCAAGCTAAAAGGAGGAAGAGAACCAGCACAATGTGGCCAAAAATCAAAGTTTTACTTCCCCACGTTGTTAATATACTGCTGCAGATGATTACTATAAACTACTATGTGCAACCTGAGTAACAAAACAAGACTAGAGGCGTGTATTGGCACAAGAAGGTCCTGAATTCCAATAACCGTGTGAATGCTTAACAGCGCTGGGGAAAAAGCAAATTTACAGCTGTAACACTGCAAACTTTCCAAGTTAAATGATGCAAATTATTAATAACAAAGCCAGAAAATTAACAGAAAAATGCTCAAATTTACAAGAGAAAAATGTAAATTTACAAAATAAATCTCAAGTTTACAGAAGCAGCAACTCAGATTTATGCAAAAAGCTCCAGATGAAAAAACTCAACAAATTTACCACTGAAAATTTCTAAATTTATGGGCAAACTTTTATAATAGTACGAATGAAGTTGAATCTTTAAGAGGGGAAAATTTGCAAATTCATGAGCAGTTCAGCTGTTTTACCTTCCTTTTAAAATAGGACTTTGATCCACTTTTTCCATGTTTCCACAGTTCCCAGAGGTTTTAATAAAATTTCTGTGACATGTTTTGGTCAAAAATATAAAACCTTTAATTATTTCAGCGCTATTTTCAACCCATTTTAAAACCCCTTACCATTCCAGCCAGTGTCCAGCCAATGTAAAATGTCCCACGGGCAGGACACCTGAATGGTAAGAAGTTTTGACAGGAGGCCTCCTCAGAATGATCCTCTGCACATGAACCCCAGTTCACCCTCCTCGGGGTGGGGGATACGGCCTAAAAATGATATCACAATATTTCTTAGAATGTTCACAAATGATATTCTTGATGATATCACAAAAACCTTTTTTCTTCCCTTTTTATTTTATAAAGGAGAGTTTCACAGGGCAGCATTATTTGCTATCAACATATTCAGTAAAAATAAAACAAACAAAAAAAACTCCTATTTGTCCATTTTATAAACAGTAGCTTATATTGAGTTTCAAATTTTTTAAAAAAAAATTCTGTTTCAAATATTACAAGAAAATAATATAAACTGTCACATCTTAAGTGCACTTTAAAATGCCTGATTACCTGATCAGTACCTCCTTGAGTAGACTGAGGTGTCCTTGTGATGGAATTCAACAGATGCTCAAACTGAAAGGCTGCCATACATGTAGAGACACTAGTTTATTTAGGAAAGATTTTTGCAGTGCCCCCCACCCCCAAGCTGTATTATCAACTGTGGATACTGAACCAGGTGGCAACAATCAATAAGACTGACGAGCTAGCGGCTATCTCCCACTACGAGAGCGTCTTCAGAGAGGTTAGCTTGATGTTGTTTACTGAGACGCGGCTAACAGAACTAGCAACAGATGCTAACATCGAACTGGAGGGTTTCCACACAATACGGGCAGACCGGACACCAGACAGTGGGAAGGCAAGGGGCAGAGGAGTGATAATGTGTGTCAATAACAGCTGGTGCAGACTGGGACATATCACGGTTAAACAACATCACTGCAGCAAAGACATTGAGTTGCTAGCTGTTAGCATGCGGCCTACCTATCTCCCGAGGGAATACTCACACGTGATCTGCTTTGTTATTTATGCAAATCCAACGGCGAATGCTGGGACAGCGCGTGACGCCATCCACTCAGTAACTGGCAGGCTGCTGACAGAACACCCAGATGCTCTTCTCCTCATCTCAGGTGATTTCAACCATATTTCACTGTCCCCCATTCTGCCCACATTCACCTAGTATGTCACATGCCACACTAGAGACAATAAAACACTGGACTTATTCTATGCTAACACTAAGGAGGCGTACACCTCATCACCACTCCCCCCACTCGGGAGATCGGATCACAACTTGGTTCATCTCCTGCTGGTGTACAAACCCCTAATACACAGACAACCTCCGGTCATGCGCATGGTGAAGATATGGTCTGAGGAGGCAATGGACGCTTTAGGACTGTCTTGAAACCACTGCCTGGGAGCAGTTCTGCGAGCCACATGGTGAGGACATCGATGGCCTCACTCACACCATCACGGACTACATCAGCTTCTGTGTGGACAACACCATACCCACCAAGACCATACGGTGTTGCTCGAACAACAAACCCTGGATCAACCCTGAGATAAAAACACTTCTGAGAGAGAAGAAGATCTTCAGGTCGGGGAACAGGGAGATGCTGAAGTCCGTACAGAGGGAGTTGAGAAGGAAGATCAGAGAAGGCAAGGACAGCTTCAGGAAGAAGATGGAAGACAAGCTACAACAGAGCGACATCAGCGGGGTCTGGAGAAACCTTAAAACCATCTCTGGGCTCCAGAATACCTCCTCCCAGGCCACGGGGGGCAGGAAGTGGGCGAACAATCTGAACCTGTTTTTTAATAGGTTTGACCAACCGCCCTCCCCCACGACTGCACACCAACCACTGCTGTCTCTACAGTCATCGAGACCTGCTGTCCACACCCCACTCCACCAACACCCCCCCACTCCCAGCACACAGCCCCCCAACCTGACCCTCACTAAGACCCAGGTGAGGACGGAGCTGAGGAAGATCAAGGCGAGGAAGGCCTCGGGACCGGACGGCATCAGCGCAAAGCTCCTCAAGTCCTGCGCAGACCAGCTGTGTGGGATTGTGGAGTACATCTTCAACCTGAGCCTGAAGCTGGGGAAGGTACCACAGTTGTGGAAAACATCTTGTGTGGTACCTGTACCAAAGACTTCCCACCCCAAAGACCTGAACAGCTACAGGCCAGTGGCCCTGACGTCTCACATGATGAAGACCCTGGAGAGACTGCTCCTTTCTCACCTCCGCCCCCTGGTGGGACCAGCGATGGATCCACTTCAGTTTGCCTACCAGCATGGCATTGGGGTGGAGGATGCAGTGATCTTCCTCCTTCACTGTTCTCTGTCCCACCTGGAGAAGCCCGGGAATGTGGTGAGGATCATGTTCTTTGACTTCTCCAGTGCTTTCAACACCATCCAACCGATGATCCTGAAGGACAAGCTGCTGTGCGCAGGGGTGGACCAGCACCTGTTATCATGGATCCTGGACTACCTCACTAACCGGCCACAGTTTGTGAGAACCTGGGATTGTGTGTCCGACACAATCATCAGCAGCACGGGGCCCCCACAGGGAACAGTTTTGGCTCCCTTCCTGTTCACCCTTTATACTGCAGACTTCTCACACAACACACTGCCATCTACAGAAGTTCTCTGACGACTCTGCAGTCGTCGGCCTCATCTCCAATGGAGATGAAGCCGAGTACAGAGGACTTATCCAGGACTTCGTGGACTGGTGCCATCGGAACTGCCTCCAGATCAATGTGAGGAAAACTAACGAGCTGGTGGTGGACTGCCGCAGGCAAGGACAACCCCTCACAGCACCAGTAAACATCCAGGGAACAGACATTGAGATGGTGACATCCTACAAGTACCTGGGTGTTCATCTGAACAATAAACTAGACTGGTCACACAATACCGACACACTCTACAAGAAGGGACAGCGCAGGCTGTTCCTACTGAGGAGGCTCAGGTCTTTTGGTGTACAAGAGGTGCTCTTGAAGACATTCTACGACACGGTGGTGGCATCAGCCATCACTTTTGGAGTGGTCTGCTGGGGCAACGGCATTACAGCAGCCGATAGGAAGAGACTGAACAAACAAATCAAGAAAGCTAGCTCTGTCCTGGGGCAACGCCTTGGCCCAGTGGAGGAGATAGGAGAGAGAAGGATGGTGGCTAAACTGTCATCTCTGCTGGAGTCCGAGTCCCACCCTATGCAGGACATACTGGACACACTGAGGAGCTCATTTAGCAGTAGACTACATCATCCTAGATGCGTGACTGAGAGGTTTCGCAGGTCCTTCCTACCTACGGCTGTCAGACTGTGTAACCTAAGCAGGGCTGCTCGCAGAGATCGCAAAAAAAACGTGATGACCTAATAGCACTGAATGCAAGAGACGCAACAGACTTACACAAATGGTCCCCTCCAGTATACAACTAGGACAATATCAGTCGCTATGGAGGGTGACAATATGTATGGGTACACATTCATACCATGAAGGGTATGAAGGTATGAAGCTACAATGCTTCGCACTGTGTTTATATATTTATATATCTATCCCATCTAGCTACAATGCTCTGCACTGTGTGTCTATATATATATTTATATATTTATATGTACATATGTATACTTGCTGCTCTTGTTTTTTTCCTCTTGCCTTCTGATTGTTGCTCTGAGTGTTGCTATCCCTGTGCTGTTGCAATCCTGGAATTTGCCCATTGTGGGACTAATAAAGGCTTATCTTATCTTATCTAACTAAATAGACGGTTATGCTGTTTAGTCCATCTAGCTACAATGCTCCGCACTGTGTGTGTGTGTGTGTGTGTGTGTGTATATATACAGTGGGGAAAAAAATATTTAGTCAGCCACCAATTGTGCAAGTTCTCCCACTTAAAAGATGAGAGAGGTCTTCAATTTTCATCATAGGCATACCTCAACTATGAGAGACAAAATGAGAAAAAAAAAAATCCAGAAAATCACATTGAAGGATTTTTAATGAATTAATTGGTAAATTCCTCGGTAAAATAAGTATTTGGTCAATAACAAAAGTTCATCTTAATACTTTGTTATATACCCTTTGTTGGCAATGACAGAGGTCAAACGTTTTCTGTAAGTCTTCACAAGGTTTTCACACACTGTTGCTGGTATTTTGGCCCATTCCTCCATGCAGATCTCCTCTAGAGCAGTGATGTTTTGGGGATGTCGCTGGGCAACACGGACTTTCAACTCCCTCCAAAGATTTTCTATGGGGTTGAAATCTGGAGACTGGCTAGGCCACTCCAGGACCTTGAAATGCTTCTTACGAAGCCACTCCTTCGTTGCCCGGGCAGTGTGTTTGGGATCATTGTCATGTTGAAAGACCCAGCCACGTTTCATCTTCAATGCCCTTGCTGATGGAAGGAGGTTTTCACTCAAAATCTCACGATACATGGCCCCATTCATTCTTTCCTTTACACGGATCAGTTGTCCTGGTCCCTTTGCAGAAAAACAGCACCAAAGTATGATGTTTCCACCCCCATGCTTCACAGTAGGTATGGTGTTCTTTCTCCAAACACGACAAGTTGAGTTTTTACCAAAAAGTTCTATTTTGGTTTCATCTGACCATATGACATTCTCCCAATCCTCTTCTGGATCATCCAAATGCTCTCTAGCAAACTTCAGACGGGCCTGGACATGTACTGGCTTAAGCAGGGGGACACGTCTGGCACTGCAGGATTTGAGTCCCTATCGGCGTAGTGTGTTACTGATGTAGCCTTTGTTACTTTGGTCCCAGCTCTCTGCAGGTCATTCACTAGGTCGCCCCATGTGGTTCTGGGATTTTTGCCCACCGTTCTCTTGATCATTTTGACCTCACGGGGTGAGATCTTGTGTGGAGCCCCCAGATCGAGGGAGATTATCAGTGGTCTTGTATGTCTTCCATTTTCTAATAATTGCTCCCACAGTTGATTTCTTCACACCAAGCTGCTTACCTATTGCAGATTCAGTCTTCCCAGCCTGGTGCAGGTCTACAATTTTGTTTCTGGTGTCCTTTGACAGCTCTTTGGTCTTGGCCATAGTGGAGTTTGGAGTCTGACTGTTTGAGGTTGTGGACAGGTGTCTTTTATACTGATAACGAGTTCAAACAGGTGCCATTAATACAGGTAACAAGTGGAGGACAGAGGAGCCTCTTAAAGAAGAAGTTACAGGTCTGTGAGAGCCGGAAATCTTGCTTGTTTGTAGGTGACCAAATACTTATTTTACCAAGGAATTTACCAATTAATTCATTAAAAATCCTTCAATGTGAGACTTCCGGTCTGGACGCCATGGCGACTGCAGCTTAACACTGAAGTTCTCAGACCCAATCCAGGATAATACCTTGAAAATCAAACTTAACGGATTTTTGGAGGAGTGAAAATCAAAAGACAAAATCATCATGTCTAAAGGAAAACAGAAGAAACTGAAATTCTCCAGGCCAGGACACGTATCGGCCGGAGAATCCGAACTGGAAGATCTCCGTTCAGAAGACGAGGAACTGGTGATAGCTAACAAAAGGGTTAGCCTGAAATCACTATTTGAGGAGCTACGACGATTTCGCCGAGATGTTACGGCCGAATTTCGGGAATTCGGAGAAGAATTGAAAAGGACAAACAGCAGAGTGGACCAGGCCGAGAACCGAATCTTGGAAACAGAGGATCGAATAAAAGTGCTCGAAGATTCTGTGCTAGACCTACGCAAAAGACAAGCAGCTATAGAGGCTAAGCTAACCGACCAAGAAGGAAAACAAAGAAGAGACAACATAAGAATTCATGGTCTGATAGAAGGAACCGAAAATGGTTTTAACTCAATGGCAGAATGCGTGGAATCCTTACTAAGAGAGAAATTGGATATTCCACAAACCACCGACTTGAAGATAGAAAAGGCACATCGTTCATTAGCCGCTAGGCCGGCGGCGGAAGCGCCCCCACGTTCGGTGTTGGTAAGATTTTCCAATTTCAAAATAAAACAAGAGGTTGTAAGACTAGCCTGGCAGAAAAAAGGATTTATGCACCAGGAGAGAAAAGTCTACGTGGAACACGATTATGCCCCGGAGGTCCTTAAAAAGCGCAGGGAATACAATGACGCGAAAAAGGTGTTAAGAGAGAAGAAATTGCGCTTTCAGACACCATTTCCTGCGAAGTTAAAGGTCTTCTACGGCGATGAAACGTGTCTCTATAATTCGGCGGAAGAAGCAACAGCTGACATGGCGAAAAGAGGCCTCCCGGTAACGGTATTTAAACCCCCAGCAGACCCGAGTGAGAAGATCAAAGCGCAAACATGGACAACACAAAGACCTTCAAAATCCACGGACCAGCAGCGGGAAACCCAGCACCAGAGCGTCGCGGATAAACTATCCGTTTTCAGGTTGGAATAGCGACCTTTTTTTTTTTTTTTCTCTTGAATCAATCCGCACATCCAACCCCCCTCATACAAGGTAACAAACATTAAAGGAGATGCATATTCAGCATGTGGTAAAACATTTCATGGAACAATCATATTATTTGAAACAAATAAGTCTTTGTAATAAAAAAAAAAAAACTTGTTAAAATAGAAATGTGACAATAATCCACATGTTCTCCTCATACTAACAAATACTGTTTTTGCGTGAATGTTTGATGTGATGGGGGTGGGAGGGTGCACACAATTTCACAGGGTTTAGGCATAAAAGGAAAAAAAAAAAAAAATCATTACAAGTTTGGATTGGGTTCTGAAACTCACGTTAAAAGCATGGGACTACTTTCAGTGGTAAGAGAGGGCCCTCAACACGTAACAGAGTTTGAGGAATTTCCCTCAGAGCCTTCACTCCATCAAGGCTCTTACAGGGTCTTTAAAAAGACCTCAGCTCAGGAAGTTCTTATGACAGCTTTTTGTTTTAAAGTTTTTTACACTATGTTCTTAATGTTTTTCTTGTTTTTAATGTTCTTTCAGTTTCTGAGTAGCACAAAAGAGGGCCACCACACAGTTATACTAAACAAAACAACACAATGGAGAAACAGGGTGTAACCAAAATAATTTCATATAATGTAAAAGGAATCCTGAATCCAGTTAAAAGATCCAAGATTCTAGGCAAAATGAAAAAAGACAAAGCAGGAATAATACTTTTACAAGAAACCCACCTAACAGACGTGGAACACAATAAACTCAGTAGACAAGGGTTTAAAATGATCTCTTCATCTTCATATAAATCAGGGAGGAGGAGGGGAGTAGCGAAATTGATATCAACCAAAATTACATTTGAAAAAAAATCAGAACACAAAGATAAAGAAGGGAGATACAGTTTGGTAACTGGGCGGCTAGAGGGAGAAGATATCACCCTGCTGAATGTGTATGCTCCCCCAGGGGCTAACTGGAAATTTTATAAAAATGTATTCGACCTAATGATAACTAAAGCTCAAGGTTTAGTGATATGTGGTGGGGACTTCAATCTTAGACTGAATCCATACTGGGATGCTTCTGGTAATTCCCCACATCAAAATAACACCCAAAACAGGAAGACTCGGATGCTACTAAAAGAATTGGGAATCTGTGACGTGTGGAGGGAACTCAACCCCAGTGTAAAAGACTATACATTTTACTCAACTCCACATTCATCTTACTCAAGGATTGACTATTTTTTTATGTTTAATAGAGACATTGGAAGAGTAAAAACATGTAAAATAGGACTGATGGATCTCTCCGACCACAGTCCGATCTACATGGACTTAAATATCCAAAAATACACAAATAATACATTTTCTTGGAGGTTAAATTCAAATGTCCTGAAAGGACCATTGAAAGATGAATTGGAATCAGATATTCTCAGATATTTGGAAGATAACGATAATGGAGAAGTATCCCCTTTAATACTGTGGGATGCATGTAAAGCTGTAATAAGAGGAAAGATTATTGCAAAACTGGCAACCCAAAAGAAACTAAGACAAGAAAAACTATCCACACTAGAGTCAGAACTTAGGAACCTAGAAAAAGAACACAAAGGCAACACTCATTCTACTGACTCGCTCAAGATTAAGGAAATTAAAAACCAAATAAATGAGATCTACACAATAGAAATCCAGAAGAAACTTACATTTCTGAAACAAAAATACTATGAAGCAGGCAGTAAATCGGCAAAATTGCTAGCCTATAAATTGAGGAAACATCAAACAGAAAGAGCAATCTACAAAATCAGAGACCCAGTATCAAAGGAAATAAAATTCAGAATTCAGGATATTCTTAAAAACTTCGAGAATTACTATAAGAACTTATACTCCCACAAAAAACATAAAAACGCATCCGAGGCATTCCTAAACACATTAAACCTTCCCCAACTTACGGAGTCACAAAATAAAACACTACTGTCAGAAATACATCCTAAAGAATTGGAAAAAGCAATTATGAAACTTAAAGCTAACAAATCCCCAGGAGCTGATGGCTATACAGCAGAGTGGTACAAAACCTTTAAACAGCAACTATCTCCTCTCCTCCTGAAAACATTTAATTATGTCCTCCACACAGGGGAAATCCCCCCCTCCTGGAGAGAAGGGGTCATTGCAGTTATACCTAAACCTGAAAAGGATAAACTAGAGTGCTCCAACTACAGACCAATCAGTGTACTAAATCAGGACTATAAGCTTTTTACCATTATCCTTGCCAAAAGGTTAGAAAATATACTGACAGACCTAATTCATTTAGACCAAACAGGTTTTATAAGACAAAGACAGACACAAGACAACATTCGACGCACTTTACACATAATTCATCATATAAAAAAATATAACTTAAATGCAGTCATATTGGGATTAGATGCTGAAAAAGCATTCGATTCGGTTGACTGGTCTTTTCTATATAGAATCTTATCCAGTTTCAATTTTCATAACAACTTCATTAGAACTATACAGGCATTATATAAAAAACCAACAGCTAAAATAAGGATTAACGGTAATTTATCATCATCTTTTGAACTGGAAAGAGGATGTCGTCAGGGCTGCCCCCTGTCTCCACTGCTCTTTGCAATCTTCATAGAACCTCTGAGCCAATGGATAAGACAAAACCAAAAAATTCAAGGTATTACACTTGGTCAGAAGGAACATAAATAGCACTCTTTGCTAATGACATTTTAATATACCTAGGGCAGCCGGACACTTCTTTACCAGAACTAACCTCAGTTTTTTCAGAGTATGGAGATTTATCGGGGTACAAATTAAATATGCATAAAACCCAAGTTTTAACATTCAACTATGACCCAAATCATTATTCACTAAGCAAACTCAAAACTAACTGGGAGTCGGAATCTATGAAATATCTGGGGTCAATATCCCGAAACAACTCAACAAAATTATATCACTAAACTATGATCCACTGGTGACAAAAATAAAATCTGACCTAGCAAGATGGAATATGATACCATTCTTGGGTACTGCACAAAGAATTGAAGCAGTCAAAATGAATATACTTCCACGTCTTCTATACCTTTTCCAAACAATACCGGTAGAACCTCCCAAAAAAACATGGCAGGAGCTGGACAGAAGGATCTCAAGATTCATATGGCAGGGCAAGAGACCTAGAATCAGATATAGAACCCTACAGCTAAACAAAGACAAAGGTGGGCTCGCGCTGCCAAATATCAGGGACTACTTTAAAGCCGCACAAATTAAAACTTTAGTAGAGATATGTAACCCAGTCTACACTGCACAATGGAAGGAGATCGAATGCCAAATAACAAGTGACATCCCCCTACAGGCGATAATAGGGAACAATGTCTTACCTAAGCTTTTGAATAACACTAACCCGTGGATAGAGACCCCGCTAAAAATTTGGTTTAAGATAGTCAGAGAGAATCAAACTAAAGAGCCCTATCGACTTCTGCAATGGATCGCCTATGATCAGGACTTTACTCCTAATAAAACAGACACCAGATTTAAAAAGTGGAAGGAGAAAGGGCTGATAAAATATTACGATTTTTTTAAAGGGCAAATCTTAAGAAGTTTTGAAGATTTGAAAAAACAAGGCCTAATAAATCAAGACCTTTACAGGTTCTTCCAGCTTAGACACCACATAAACAATATACTTAAAAAGGAGGTTTTGGAAAGGGCCCAGTCAGGTGTTCTGAAGGTCTTCTTAATGGCATATAAAGGGATCCCAGGGATCAGATACATTTCTAAAATATACCAAGGTCTTCAAGACTTAAAAGGAGACAACACATCTTATATAAAAGAGAGATGGGAAAAAGAGGGGAATTTCACTTTACAACTGGAAATATGGGAAAAGCTAAATAAACAGCAATGGAAAAGCACCTCATCCCTGCAGTGGAGAGAATTTGGATGGAAAAACTTGGCAAGATTTTTCAGAACACCTGCACAAAACAAATTTACCCATAAGGGATTGAACTGTTGGCGCTTGTGTGGTGAAAAGACTGCAAATCATTTTCATGTGTTTTGGTCATGCCCAGTTATCCACCAATATTGGACCAAGGTACAGACAATATTGGGGAAAATATTCAAAATTACAGTTCCCTTTTCTTTTGTAACTTTGTATTTGGGTTTACTACCGGACTCACTGGAAAGACGAGGAGAAAAATACTTATTCAATGTTTTAATATTGGCAAGCAAAAAAGCTCTAACTAAAAAATGGATGTTGAAGGACTGTCCTACACCTGAAGATTGGACTAACGTGATCCAAGACATTTACTCGATGGAAAAGTTGACATTCGCACTGAGACAGGACATGGATGTGTTCATGAACTTTTGGCAACCCTGGACCGCATATGTGTCTTCCATTAGATCTAATCTTTGACAAATACCATTTCAATAATGGTTCCGCTCTTTGTTCCAACACTACTCAGATGCTCTTTTATCTTTATTTACTTACTTTTTCTTTTTGTTTGTTTTTTACTGGTTTGTTTGTTTTTTTGTTATTTGTTTCTTGTTTTTTTTTCTCTTTAATTTCACTTTTTCTTTCACTTTAAAAAAAAAAAAAAGGGGTGTTGTAAGAATTAATCTTCCAATGTTGTCAGATATCAGAAAATAAGGGAACATGTGATGAAAATGTAAACACTGCATTGCTGTAACGACCTGTATACCCTTTACAAAAACTTAAATAAAAAAAAAAAAAAAAAAAAAAAATCCTTCAATGTGATTTTCTGGATTGTTTTTTCCCATTTTGTCTCTCATAGTTGAGGTATACCTATGATGAAAATTGGAGACCTCTCTCATCTTTTAAGTGCGAGAACTTGCACAATTGGTGGCTGACTAAATACTTTTTTGCCCCACTATATATATATATATATATATATATATGTGTGTGTGTGTGTGTGTGTGTGTGTGAACATATGTATATTCACTGCTCTTATTTTCTTATCTTCTAAATTATTGCTCTGAGTGTTGCTATCCCTGTGCTGTTGCAATCCTGGAATTTCCCCATTGTAGGACTAATAAAGGCTTATCTTATCTTATCTTATCTTAACAGGGATGTGTGGTGGGATGATCATAATTTAAAGAAAATGGCAATATAAACCACCACCACCAAGCTAATTCCATAGCAGAGTAGCAGTCACAGTAGCACTGTCAGTGTGGGTTTGGACGTTCACAGGGATCCTCCCACAATCGTTAAAATGGGTGCAGATGAAGCTGGGACCATAGTAGCATTCCCATGAGCTCCAGATGCAACGTCATGATCACAACGAAATCAAAACCGTTCATTTACAGGGAGATACTGAGACAAAGGCTGACCCTAACAAAGTGACAGGTTTGTGCATTTTAGAGTTGTTGAATTCAAAGATGAGGAATCTAAGAATATAGTTATTAGTTGTGTTTACAAAGCTCCAAACACCAGTATAAATGCATAAAATGTCTGACATACACTACTCACAAAAAGTTAGGGATATTTCAGGTGAAATTTCAGGATGCACCTAAAATGCACTATAACCTTTATAGGTGAACTTAATTTGACCTTCTCTAACCTTTGGAATGCACATGTTTCAGTACTTTTTGCATAACTTGCTGTTCTCTAACAAGGTGCTTAACGACAAAATTCACAACAGGTGTTTGATTCATGAAGTGACCAATAAATTTTTCAATTAGAATTGGTATTTAAACAGTCCTCTTCATCATGCTGTTCACATTTTCACATCATGAGACCAAGATGACACCTAGCAGTTGATCAACAGTACCTCGCCATTGTGAGGCTTTAAACAGGATGTTCGCAGAGGGAAGTGGCGACTCAGCTTAGAGTGTCAGAGTGTCATCAGCAAGTTGCAGCAGAAATACGGAGAAACTGGAAGAGTCACAGAGAGGCATAGAAGTGGACGTCCTTTGGCCACATCCCACACTGATGATCACTTCCAGGCTGACAAACAGTTTCTTCCCCTGGGCCATCTGAACGGCAAACAGTCAGAGGCCCCACCCCCCTCAGTCCGAATGCTCACATGCACAGAACTGAGGACCTTTTTAACTATCACAATAACTCACCTGTCTTTGCACTCCTCACTTTCATGTATATTGACCCATCCGTGAAACCACTACTATGTATATTTCCATAATCTTTGGGCCATTTTACTCAATTGTGTGTTCAATTGTGTTTCGAACTCCACCCTCTTATGTACATAGTTCCATCCGTGAAGCTACTACCATACCTGTGTATATTTCCAGAATCGTGGGCTATTTTTATTTCAGTCGTGTGTTTAATCATGTGTTCTGTAATTGTGTTTTCATCTAATCCTTCTCTCATACTTTACTGCGCAGTAGCCTGGTGGAGCACCCACAATTTTGTTGTACTGTACAACTGTACAATGACAATAAAGCCTGTTCTATTCTATTCTAAATGCTAAACACCATTGTCTGTAAAAGGAGTGAACCTATGGAATAACTGTCCTGAAAATATTCAAATGTGTAATTCTTTAACACAACTTAAAAAAAATGTACAGAACATTATTTAATTTTGCAATATTATGAAATACTGGTTTAAAGTATAATGTTGGGTTGTATCAACATGAATTGATTCAAGTAAATATCTAACATGTTGATTATTATAAATAAATAGGGGTAGGTGCCAAATAAGCTCTATAGCTTCAGCCTACACCCTTTTGGTTATTTTGTCTGTATTTTTTTTCCCTCTTTTGCTTGTCGTCTTATCTCCTGTGGATGAACCGAATAAACTGAACTGATTTCTTCTATTGGTCACTCCAGATACCCAAATGGATGCACAAAAGCACTGAAAAGGTGTAATTTTATTCATATGTCCAATTTAAGGTTCAAACATATTTGTGGATGCAGATTTTTAGCCTAAAATGCTCAAAATAGCTCCTTCCATAGTCGAGTTTGTGGACTGGGGTCTGGATGAACATCTGCTCAGTGTTTTATGGTTCAGGAGGTTGGATAACAAATCCACAAAAAAGTATATTTGGATAATCAGTTGGGATTGTTCCTGAATATTCAGGACAGCCCTGGTTTCTAGCCCCAAAAAGGATATCACCATCACAGTCTGCACATGGTTTTGTATATACACAATACTGCTGAAGGTTTAGTCAGCAGAGCGTGTTGTGTCATCTTATTTGGTGCCACGGCGTCTCTTCAGCATGTGCAAATATTTATGGCTAATCTCTGAGGGATGTGGAGCCACAGTGGCAAAGCTGTGCTCATCACCGAGCCACCCTGCTGTCAGATGTGGAGAGTTTAAAGGGCTGGTGGCAACACTTGGCTTAAAAAAAAAAAACAAAAAAAACCTACATTTTAATTAAAGAGAGGATGATTAAACAGAGTTGTGTCTCTCTACTTTGTTCATCAAGTTAAAAGTTGTTTGTATTATTTTTAGTGTCTCTACAGTGTTAATAACCACTGGTTAACACTGGGAGTATGACTGCTTAGCTTAAGTTCTTGTCATCACCAAGTCAAACTGCAAATTTACAAAAAAGCTCAAATTGTCAACTGCTCAAAGATGCAATACCACTGAATGAGATAGTCTTTGTGTCATAGTGACCCTGGTGACATGGTCACAATAAACCGATTAGTGGGAGTAAACTGATAATGGCAATAATCAGTAATAATCAGTCGTGTTTACATGCACTGAATAAATGATTATTGGAGAGTTAACCACTTAGTTAATGAACGCAGTTGCATGTCCTTTATCAGATTACTCCATTTACATGGCCTCCTGAATAATCAAATAACTCCAGAAATCCAATCATAACTGTTTTTGTGTGTACAAGTAAACATGGTTATCATTTTTTATTTTTCCCTGTGGTTGTTATATTTTTAATACTCCAAAGAACTATTTAAATTATCTAAAGGCTTGGCAACATAAGCTGTACCTTTGGCCTATACTTTTTTCTGATCATATATATATATATATATATATATATATATATATATACTGTATATACACACACACACACACACTGTATGGCTGTCCTTCATTGCCGAAGAGGACTGTCTTGTGTTTGAGTTGAGGTCTATCTCAAGCAGGCTCTTGTGTGGGCAATCAGACCTGCTCGGGGTCTGCAGAAACGCTGACAGTTGTTGCACCGGAAAACGCCTGACGATGCCTTGCACAGTTCCAGAGCCAGTTGGTGTTGTGCCTCCACCAGACTGCCTCTCTGGGCCTCAACGCCTGATGCAATGTGGTGCACAAACGTGCAACATACATTGTTGATGAGGAGGACGCCCCGCAGTAGCAGCTCACTTGCTAGTTGATGCCATCCGTTTGTCTCGACTGAGGCTAATCCGCATGCCATCTGGTGTTCACGCCATTGGCTCTGCGAAGAGCTCTTCTGCCACTTGCACCAACGGACATCTGATCATTTATGATTATTTTGAATATATCAAAAATTGAGAATTTATTGCTTTGTTTGCTTTTTTGTACAGCCTATATTTTCTCCATCCTTGCACCTGTAGTACATCTCCACCTAACAGTAAAAAAATCTTTGGTTAAATGCTTGTTTTCCTTGATTGACTGCATTAGTTTTAGCACCTTGTTAACAACATGCTGAAGACCAGTAATATTATGATTTGTGTGAATTCTTATAATAACCAAACAATTATACAGCTCAAAGACAGCAGCAGGTTTCAGAAAACATTTGTCAGTGTTGTCTTTATTACTGACAAAACAGTTCTTGCAATCCATCTCATCAAGCCCAAATACCAGTGATGTTATGGCAATAGCGGCAGGTTATGATCCATCATAACAGCACACCCTTGTTAAAACTACATGCTTTCTGCACAACTGATAACTGCAACGACAGCCAGGTATAACATGTGCACTCAAATGCACTTTTTAGCATTTGCGGCCTGTTAACGGTTTGTAATAGACACATTCACTGCACTTTTTTCCACATGTTGACACAGTTCCCATAGGTCTAAATGAAATGTCTGTAACATGCTTTAGTCAAAATGCCTCATTGTTTAATTATCGCTGCACCACTTTGACTAATCTTTTGCAGTCTTCCTCTGAATGGCTCATTTCAGTGCATGTCTCTTCAGATGCTCATGAGCCCCAGTTCACCCCATCCTCCAGGAGTGCTCAGATCTCCTCACCATTGACCTTGACCTTAAGCACAGCGTAGATACAGACCCATCTAGGATGTGCTTAAAAGTCAAGGTCAGTGGTATAGCAGGAGTAATGTTTTTCGTGAAACCAAAGATGACCAGATCTCCTGACCTGAACCTGGATGCAGACCTAACTGAGGGTCATTGTGAGTGAGTTTCGGGAGAATCAAAGTAATTGCCTAGGAGGGGTAGTGATTTTTCTACAATCATGTAAGTGCCCAGAATTATTGACCTTGACCACAACTTGGATGCAGGCCCACCTGGGGATCATTGTGAGTGAGTTTGGTGAGCATTGGGGTAAATGCCTAGGAGGAGTTGCAATTCCTGTGAAATGTGGACAGACATACAGACGGACACCATGTCATCACATTAGCTCTGTTCGGCTTTGCCGGAATGAGCTAAAAATCACATGTGGCCAGAGCTCCTGACCTTTCACCTTGAGCACAACCTGCATGCCGACCCATCTGAGGATCATTATGTGTGAGTTTGATGACCACCGGGAGGCGACTCCCTAGGATGAGTAGCAATTCCCATGAAATGTGGATGGACGGACAGCTGCCGTGCCATTGCATTAGCTTTCAGCTTTGCTGGAATAAGTTAAAACACTACATACTGTATGTAATCAAGTGTTGGTAGATGAACAAGTACGTCTAGTGAGGGTGGATAGTATTTATACAAAATAACTTTAAAGACAGACTGCGGTAGATATAAACCCCCTTAAAAACAAATCTACATAGTCTAAAATGGTATCTTATGCCCTTTTTTTCCATGCACAAAAAAACCATCCTTTCATGGTCTTACTGGTGATTGCGAAAATCTTTTGCCTTTTCCTCCTCTTTCAGTTGCTGGGATCTATGAATATAGGCCCACCCACATCCAGTTCATGAGGACGCTAATGTACCGTCTCTCCTCAACGGCTACAGCACACAGAAGTCTGCAAGCTGGCAAATTTGACCAGAAAATGATAGTAATGAAGAGCTAATGTTTAAAAAATTACAACACAATGCTGCCCTGACTGCAGAGGGTCCAAACAACCACTTGACACTTAGAAAGCACAAGAACACCACAGCAAAGCAGCACAGTGCTCACACTGGCCGTGACCGCTGTCCTCTGCCAGGACGCGAGCTACATACAGCTGAACAAAAGCAAACCGGGAGTCCCCACTGGTGATGGCATGCCTAAAATATCCAAAACTTTAAAATTTAACACCACCACGACCAGTGTTGGGCAAGCTACTAAAAAAAGAGTAACTAACTACAGTTACTAGTTACTTCTTTTCAAAAGTAATTGAGTTACTTTACCAATTACTGCAAGATTAAAGTAACTAATTACTTGGAAAAGTAACTTTCACATTGCTTTTAAATGTATACTTACATCATCTTGCACACATAGCAAGATAATCTAATTAACTGATTACATTATGGGCTTATTAATGTCAGGCTAAAAATAGACCGTTTCAGACAGAGCTTTAAGAACATGTTCAGTCTGCTTTATCCTGCCTTGAGAGCTCTTATTGTCGGAAAAATCTGAAGGAAATCAATACGATATTGTCAGTAATTTCCTCATTTTGGAGTGAGAAATAGGGTCTGTGGAGTGAGAGAGAGGAAAAAAGAGTGAGACTCATTCCAAAAGAGTGAGAGTTGGCAACACTGCAACAGCTGTCAATGTTTATCTTACCTTTATGATTATGGATTAATCCAATGTGCAGTGATCCAAAGAAAATGTCCATTATCCACAGTCCAAATGTCTGCTGTGACAGAGATATGATCCAGTCCCTCAAATTCCCTTTGAAGATCAAAATCCATTTTGGAATAATTTTTATTCAGGTAGCAAGTAAATGCATTTTAATTTTTGTGGATCACAGTCCAGGGTCTAAGTCACAAACTGTCCACTTTACATCCAGCCGTGGCTGTTGTTAGCATAGCATAGCACTAACTTTGTTGGAGCTTTGTTGCCATTTTCAAGCGCTTCTGAAGATTGCAGTAGGTCTCAACTGGCACTTAGCTTGCAACCCACCAATACGCTTTTATCCATAACCGTGACAAAGAAAAAATAATCTGTCTATTTCCACATAAACAAAGTAGCTTTATCTTTTCCTCCGCTCAGTAGTGGAGACTCAGGCTCTTTGCAACAGGTCACGTCGACTGACCGCTCGTCTCAGCTACGGTAGGGTCAGTTTGTATTTATTTGCACTAAAAATATCTAGCCATATTAATAAAACGAGTAACGAGTAACATCTGATCAAATTTCAGTAACTGTAATGCATTACTGGATTTTAAACAGTAATTTCCTTACACAGCACATTACTGCAAAGGTAGTGGCATTACAGTAACATGTTCCTCCCAACTTCCGGTTATGGCTGCCACGTAGGACGGACGTGTCTCGCTCTGCTCTGCTCCTGGAGAAAAAAAAATCGGCAAATAACTCTCTCATTTGGGACAGAACGTATCCCAGCGTTTGGGCGAGGATATGTCGGCGAAGCCTAAGGCTGGAAAACCAGGAAAAGGAAAAAGCGAGCCGCCGAAACAGTCCAAATTAACGGACTTTCAGGTCTGTGACGCAGCAAACAGGGCTCCATATATGGCGGAGGAAGCTGGCAACGCTGCGATTTCTGCGGGGAATGGCGCAGATGCGCTGATGGCTGCCATGAGTTCAATGAGAGCGGACTTTTCCTCTAGATTTGATGGGATTATGACAGCGTTGGAAGGAATAAGAAAGGAATTGGGTGACTGTGTAGAACGAACGGCGCAGATGGAGCTCCGTCTCGCTAGTGCTGAAGATGACGTCACCCGTCTTCAATTAAAGGTGCGCACTTTGGAAAAAAAAAATAAATCTCTGGAAGATAATATTTTGGATTTGGAATCTCGGTCGAGACAGAATAATTTGAGGCTGGTGGGTCTTCCAGAGGAATCAGAAGGTCGGGACGTATGTTCCTTTCTGGAAAAGTGGATTCCGGAGGTGCTGGGCAGCGAGGAGTTGCAATCAGCAGTGGTTCTGGAAAAAGCACATCGCATTGGCCCACGGAGAGATAAGGGACCGCCGAGGACCTTAATTATGAAGTTTCTTAACAACAGAGACAGGATGAAGATCTTCAACGCTGCACGAGCTAAAAAAGGAGAGATTAAACACCAGGACCAGCAGGTGCGGTTCTACCCAGATTTGGCCACAGGAATCCAGCAATTGAGGAAGCAGTTTGATCCCGTACGTAAGGAGCTGCGCAACCTTGGGATTCGTCATGGTGTGATCTATCCTGCGAGACTGCTGACCACGTATGAGGGCAGAACCCACATCTTCAAGACCCCAGAGGAGGCGCAGGAGTTCATCAAGAAGATCAAAGAAGAAGAAGAGACTGGTGGGAGCTAAGCATGAACAAAATATAAGGTAGAATAATTAAGCATTTGCACAGGCATCTGACTGACTTGAAGTAAATAGTAAGTTTACAAAATATAGATTGTATTATATATTTAAAAAAAAAACAAAACAAAAACAAAACAAACAAAAAAAAAAAACTATGATGTACAAAGTTGTTAAAAATTTTGGAGTTAAGTTGGAAAACTACAGAGGAGAGTTAATGTTACGTCATTAAAAGCAGTAGAGTTAGGGTGATTGGGAGGATGAAGAAGGAGTGGCTTAGGCTGTTCCCCGTGGGTGTGGAACGGTCGATGGCTATATCGGGAGACAGAATTTTTCTTTTGATTTTGGGGGGTTTGCCACAAGTGTGGGAAGGGGAAATTTGTTTGTGTGTAGTTTGTAGGATGAATGTTCAACCACTCATGTTTTTGCTTCTCTGTATGAGCATGTTTACACTGCAAGGTAATCCCAAACTCTCTATTGATCATGGACCAAAGTGTTAATCTTAATTTAACTTCATGGAATTGCAGAGGTCTACAAAATTTAAAAAAACTTAAACAAGTTATGAATAAAATAAAGGACATGGGTTCAAGAATTGTGTTTTTACAAGAAACTCATCTGATAGAGGAGGATGTTAAAAGAATTAGGAGTAGATGGCAGGGAAGTGTATTCACCTCTTCATTTTCATCCCGAGCCAGGGGAGTTATGACTCTCATACATAAATCAGTTCCTTTTCAAGTGAAAAATGTAATTGGAGACAAATTTGGAAGATATGTAATCATTCAAGGTTCTTTGCTATTAGAAAATATAAATCTTGTGAACTTATATGGTCCCAATATAGATGATCAGAAGTTCTTTGCTAATTTATTTCTCATCTTATCATCACTTACAGGGCAACATATAATAGCAGGGGATTTTAATTGTACATTGAATCCAGGTGTGGATAGATCAACAGGACTGGATTGTACGCACATTGGATGTAGGATGACTATTAATCATTTTATGAAAGAATTGAGATTGTTAGATATATGGAGAGAAATGAAACCACAAGTTAAAGCCTATTCTTGTTATTCCAGTACCTACAAGACATTCTCACGTATTGATTATTTTTTGATTTCCACAGAATTAAGGTCCAAGATTCAAAACTGCTTTTATGATAACATCGTGATCTCTGATCATGCACCCTGTTGTCTAATATATGTAGATAAAAAATTGACAAAGGAATCAGGTAGATGGCAATTTCAGCATAAATGGCTTCAGGATGAGGAATTTGTCAAGTATATAGAAAAACAGATAGACGAGTTCTTTGACATCAATACTACACAAACATCAGCATGTGTAAAGTGGGAGGCTTTCAAAGCTTTTATTAGGGGGCATATTATTAGTTATACAGGATCAAAATCTAAGAAGACTCGAGAGGAGAGAGCTAAATTGGAACATAAAATAAAAAATCTTCAGGAAAAAGTGTATGCAGGAAGTGACCCAAGGTTGGAGAATGAATTACTGATTTTGAGAGCTGAATACGACAAAAAATCAGCGAATAGAGCTGCCTCGAGTCTTCTAAGATTGAAACAATCTTTTTATGAACAAGGTGAAAAATCAGGAAAATTATTAGCATGGCAGATTAAACAATTGGAAATTAAAACACCAATTACCAGTATTATAAGTAACGGACAGGTAGTTATAGATCCTTTAGAAATTAATAGAGCCTTTAGAGATTACTATGAAAAATTATATGATACCAAAAATGAACCTGATTTAACAAAACTAAATGGGTTTTTGAACGAACTATCTATACCGTGTATTCCAAATGAAAACAGGGAGATATTGGAGTCTAAAATTAGTCAAGAAGAAGTTGGGCTAGCCATTGATAATATGAAATCAGGAAAAAGTGCAGGACCAGATGGTCTTCCAGTTGACCTTTATAAAAAATTTAAGAATAAATTAATAAAACCTTTTTTGGAAATGGTTTTAGAAGCATTTCAAAATAATAATTTACCATCATACATAAATAATGCCTTAATTATACTGCTGCCAAAACCAGGTAAGCCCTCTAATAAATGTGAAAATATGAGACCAATAAGCCTATTAAACGCCGACCTTAAGATAATCTGTAAAATTTTAGCAAGACGAATACAAGAAATTTTACCAAATATTATTAATCGAGATCAGAATGGCTTTATAAAGGGTAGACAAGGCTTCCATAATGTAAGAAGACTATTTAATATTATCTATTTTAATAAAGAAGCACCGGATACAGCTCTCCTATCATTGGACGCCGAAAAGGCCTTTGATAGAGTTGAATGGCCCTTTCTTTTTGAAGTCCTACAAAGGTTTGGACTTGGAAATAATTTCATAAAATGGGTTCAAATAATATACAATAATGCTACAGCAGAAATCCTAACAAATAACAATATTTCAAAACCAATAAAAATCAATAGAGGATGTCGACAAGGCTGTCCACTCTCACCTTTACTGTTTACTATGGCAATTGAACCTTTAGCGATAGCGATACGTTTACATTCACAAATATATGGAATTAAAGTTGGACCAACAGAACATAAAATCTCCCTGTACGCCGATGATATAATTTTGTTTATGTCGAATCTAAAAAAATCAATTCCAACCTTGTTGAATTTAATAAAGAATTTTGGGGAAATATCAGGATATAAAATAAATAAAACTAAATCTTCAATATTAATGCTAAATGAGACCCAGAGAAATTACCCAGCCCCTGAGGTAAATCAATTCAATGTTGTAAATCAGTTTAAATATTTAGGAATCCAAATTATGCCTAAGCTAGAATCAGTCGCCAGTGTCAACTATGAAGCCTTAATGTCAGATATCAGTGAGTTAACTCAGAGATGGATGTCACTACCAATGTCGATGATCGGGAGAATCAATATACTTAAAAGTAATATTTTACCTAAAATACTTTATTTATTTCAATACATTCCCTTATCACCACCTTTAGATCTATTCTCAAGAATAAAAAAAAAGTTAGTGGAATTTATATGGAACAACAGGAGGGCTAGATTACGTCTGTCTTTATTATATTTACCATTTGATCGTGGAGGTCTGAAATGTCCAAATTTTATGTTGTATTATTGGTCGGCACAACTGAGGTCTATGACATATTATTTTTCATCAAATGATCTCCCTCACTGGACTGAAATGGAATCATACAATTTACCTTTACCTCTTCCCATATTCATATACTCAGATTCGGCAAAAAAATTACAAAAACAAGTTAAAAATCCATTTGTAAAGCATATGATCAAAATATGGTGTGAAGCTAAAAACTATTTAAAAGAACCACAGTTATTGTCACAATTTAGTCCAATATGGGGTAATCAATATTTTAAACCAGGGAGAGCGGACGCTGTATTTAAAGTATGGAATTTAAAAGGGATACAAAAGATTCAGGATTTATATTTGCCATGTGCAGACAACATAATGTCTTTTGAAGAGCTGAGGATCAAATTTAATCTCAATAGAACACATTTTTTTAAATATCTTCAACTTAGAAACTTTATTCGATCAAATCAAAATAAAGCTCTCACTCGACCTATTTATTCATCCTTGGAAAAAATGATGATGAAAGATAGTAAAAGAAAGGGTATTATTTCAGAGTTTTATAACTCATTGACACTATCTTCAAGTGAAAATTCACTGAAAAGATTAAACTACTGGAAAGAAGATCTGCAAATTGAAATTTCAGAGGAACAATGGGAATTGGCTTGTACAGAAGCTCAAACCAAATCAATAAATGCACGCCTTAAATTGATACATTTCAAATGGTTAATGCGGATGTATGTTACACCGGAGGAGTTAAATAGATATAACAAAAATATACCAGATACATGCACAAAATGCATGG
The DNA here is from genome assembly GCA_020510985.1 of Pholidichthys leucotaenia. Taxonomy (NCBI): domain Eukaryota; kingdom Metazoa; phylum Chordata; class Actinopteri; order Cichliformes; family Pholidichthyidae; genus Pholidichthys; species Pholidichthys leucotaenia. The sequence continues at coordinate 168,990,187 of CM035842.1, forward strand.
AAAGTAAAGGAACCCTATTTCATTGTTTATGGGAATGTAGATTAATAAGAATGTTTTGGGAAGAGGTGAGGGTAACAATTGAAAAAATAATCTCAAAACAAATCATATTGAATCCTAAACTGGTTTTGTTGGGTCTGTACCCAGAAAAGCATAATTTCAATAAAAGTGAAAGAACATTCATAGACCTCAGTTTGCTTAATGCCAAAAAATGTATTGCACTATTATGGAAAAAGACTCATAGACCAGATGTGACTCAGTGGTTAAGACAGATGTTAACAAACCTTCCATTAGAAAGAATAACATATATACTGAAATCAAAGGAAATTGTGTTTGAGAATATATGGAGACCTTTTATTGATTATGTAAAAAATTTAAACATAACTCTTGAAGAAGAAGGTGAATGATGTGTGTGGACCTTGTAAATTCCAAACTGGTGAACATAATATGTATACTTATGTATTGGATTGTCTAGACTAAACAGAGGAGCATTGTTGAAGACTTGATTTTGTTGGTGGTTGTTGGTGTTTTTAGTGCATTTTTTTTTTTTTTTTGTAGTACTTTAGTGTTAGTGTTTGATTGTTTGTATCATGTTTGTTAAAAAAAAAAAAAAAAAAAGGTTCAATAAAGATATTGTGGAAAAAAAAACATGTTCCTCCCAACACTGACCCTGACTATTTAGACGAATGACCAGATCGACTGTATATCACATGCAACCACACATGCACCAGGGCAGCACGGAACAGTGGAGAGACAGGACCAGTCTGCAGCTGGAGAGTGGACATGCACAGTTGGGGACAGAGCAGCTCCCATCCTCTCAGCAATCACCAAACAACACTCCACATTCATTCCATTCACAATCATCTCTGCACGATCTCAACACACACTAAAAGTATTTTACTTTGCCGCAAGGTATCGGGGAAAAACTGTCAGGTGACCACGTCTGATTACATCTGTTACCTCCTGTATAACGTGCAGCAATGTCTCTCCAAAGAGTCTGAACAAAGAAACCAACAAGGTGAAGCATCTAAATCAGGGGTGTCCAATCATATGCCACGGAGGGCCAAGACCCTGCAGGTCTTCTCTTCTACCCAGTCTCTTCAGCAGGTGTTTTCACTGATCAGCAATCAGTGGGAAGAAGTTCAGTGAAATCTGCTGTTGAAGACACTAGTTGGAGGTAAAGCCTGCAGGGTCTGGGCCCTCCATGGCACATGACTGGACACTCCTGATCTGAATATATCCATGCTTATTTGGATATGTGTGGATATTTTTTTCTCTAACACATTACCTATTTGACACAAGGGTTTGACATTTACTGTACATAAAACTATACTTTTAAAAGACTTATCAGGCACATCAAAGGCTAATGACAGTTAGTGCTACATTACACAAACAGTCAGGTCAGGTTGTAGAATCTGCTACTGGAATTCTGTAATCCAGTACTGCCTGTTGCAGGGTCGAATTGCCGGCGACTAAACTGGCATCCCCACCAACACCGCTATGGAAATGGTGAAGTGGGTGGCTAGACACCCTGATGGAAATAAATACAAGATCCATCAAAGGGTGTCTGCTCAGAGAGCCATGGTCGGCCATCTAGCATTGAGGAGGATTATTAATCTACATCCCAGCCTGGGTTACTGCCCTTGTACCTCCGAGGAAGGTTTTTGAGCCAGAGGCTAGGAGAAGGACACCATCCTAGGAGTCCATCCTCACCACCTCCATAACCGTGTGGTACGCAGGAGCCACTGCCAGGGACAGACTAAGGCTGCAGCGCGTCGTGCGCACTGCTGAGAAGGTGATCGGCTGCAAGCTCCCATCTCTCCAGGATCTGTACATCTCCAGGACCCGGAGGCGTGCTGGCCGGATCATAGCCGATCCCTCACACCCTGGTCACGTACTGTTTGCCCCCCTCCCCTCTGGTAGAAGACTTCGGTCCATCCAGACTAAAACCTCCCGTCACATGAACAGCTTCTTCCCCTCTGCCATTAGACTGCTGAACACTAAGTGACTCTCGTGCACCATGTACAGCAGCTCAACCAGACTCATGTCAATCATCACTGTTTTCTTCCTGCATTACCGACTGCACTATATAGTTCTCCACAGTATCTGCTGCTGGCTAATATATATTTTAACTGTTGACCAGTATCACTTAATCTTATCCTACACTTTATTACATGTATAGTTTATTTCTCTTATCTTATCATGTTTAATGTTGCAGCATTGTACCGAGACAAATTCCTAGTTTGTGTACTACATGAACAATGGCAATAAACCTGATTCTGATTCTGATTCTGATTCTCTGATTCAAAACCTATGACTTGAGGACCTCACTGTCATTGTCCCAGTTTACTGGGCCATTGTAGATGAACTTCTGGTTTAAAGGGTGGGGCCAGTTCCGCACACACTGCATTTCACCTATAAAACTTCATTGTGCAGGCTAAAGAACAGTCCATGTCCATGTTTTCGCATCGGTCTTGTTAGTCATGAGTGTGCCTGCAGACAACGTGGACAACTATCTTCATAATCTTCGTTTGTGAAGCCAAGCCATGATGACACAAACGGAGTAAATCCCATATTAAATACAGACTAACCGGTTGAAGAACATGCCCATCTTGTATGACGGTGGCCCAGGATAATGGTCAGAACTGCAGCAGTTCTTAAAAGCAGTTTAATGGTAAAACCCATCTTAATTTGGGTTAAGTTTTCAAAGCAGCTGTCCAAAAATGCTAACTGGCACTGGAGGCTAAGCTGAATCCTCAGTTCGAAGGGATGGGTCAAAAACATAACAACTTCATTGTGTGGAGTATAATGTTCCATCCATTCATCTTCTTCCGCTTAATCCTTTTCGGGTTGCGGGGGGGCTGGAGTCTATCCCAGCATTTTTGGGCGAGAGGCAGGGTACACCCTGGACAGATCGCCAGTCCATCGCAGGGCCAACAGAGAGACAGACAATCATTCACTCTCACAGTCATACCCAAGGACAATTTAGAATCCCCAGTTTGATGACAATTAACCTAACTTGCATGTTTTTGGCATGTGGGAGGAAACCGGAGAAATCCCAGAGTAAACCCACGCAGACACGGGGAGAACATGCAAACTCCACACAGATCACTGTTGGTCGGGGGCTGGGATCAAACCCAGGATCCTCCGGCCAAGGGTGAGTTGCTGTGCTGCCGCAGTGCTAACCACTCTTCCACCGCGCCGCCCCACTCTGCCACCGCTGCTGGGTATAATGTTAATAAATTAAAAGCCATGCTCAGTAAACTAACTCCATAGTAACACTGTTGGGAAGCTAATGCCTTAGCCTCAGAAATTCTGTCCAGGGACTCGTTCAATATCAGAGCCAATAGCATGGTGATAGGTTGTAACAAGAGTGGCCCATTTGTTAGTAACATAAGGAAATGTAACCTGGAAGAGCAATACTGGTTTCTGCCCATTCTGCCAAAATGTAAACAAATCAATATTTCTAAGTGAAGATAGATTTTAATATTTTTACTGTTGTCATATTACTCAAGAAAGCATATTAGAAGGTTAAAACCCACAAATCCACCATGCATTTGCCACCTTTAAAGGTGATGGCCGTTTACAAAAAAAATGTACTTGGAAAATATACTAAAACACATTATGTAAAAGTCAGATCTGAGGGCTATGTGTATTCAAAACTTCTGCTATTTATGACCCTTTGACACATGGAGAAGTTTGTTTCTGCATACAGTTTGCAAGTGTACAATAGACTTCTCTGGCCAGTTCTTTCAGCACAGCTCAGACCTGCTAAACCATAGATAACATTTTCCACCTGCATTCGGTGTAAAGTATAGGGGTGGTTAAGTGTAAAAACTATAAGCCAAGAATGTGACTTTCCACCTCAGTTACGCACAACACTGTCCTCCTTTGTTTGAGTTGTGCATCGATACAGCTGTTAACGCAACGATAATCATTAACCAAGTCAAGGGTAGAGAGATGGTGTAGTATTTAAACTACAGCTTTTTCTTTTTTTTTTAAAGCCTCTTAACTTCAATTAACACAAAGACCAGAGACTGTTTGGCATTTAATGGATTAAATTAGGTCAGACACTTTGTACTGCCAAACAGCTGAAACAAAGAAAAACACAGCTAGGCCCCTGCATTGTAATTCTTTAAATTCCAGTTTCCTGACTGTTAAAAGCTGAGGTTAACATTTACAGACAGAGGTGCATTAATGCTACATGCATGAGCTCCCTGGATCCAAATTCCCTGAAGTGGACACTTCCACAAAAACAACAGCAAAGATTTTTTTTTTAACATGAAATGAAAGAGTGTCAGCAAGGTGATTAAATCCGTTTCATCCCCAAAAAGCAGACAGGAAATTCACATAGATGAAGGGACTTGATGACTAACCAGTCTAGAACTAAAAAAGTAAAGTCTACACTTGTTTTCATCACAGTCTGGGCAAATCAGACGGTTAACAATGCAGACGCTTCATAAAGTCGTTCGCCTCTGATGTCATGATGATATGACTGGCATGCAGTGCCTAATACAGAGACACGAATGGAAACACTGAAATTAATCCCCCAGCACCTGGTTATTAACGTTTTAAAAATGGTTCCAGACTGCCGCACAGCACATGTGATTGTCAGCTGTCTGGCATTGCTGGTGTAAGGAACTCAAAGCACCACATTATAAAGAAAACACTTCAGCTTGTGTAGAAACTACTTTTTCATTCCTCGACAGTGACAGATCCAGCCATACTACCATCACTTATACACTATATGGACAAAAGTGCTGGGCCACATACACATCCCCAGGGTATCTGAGGGTAAAAGGACATTCCATTTAAGACATTGTAGGAATAATAGGAAGTGCTGTGAGGGTGTTAACTGGCACACATTAATTGAAAAAGTTAGATTAAAACATTCCCAGCCATAATATTTATTTATTTATTATATTTTATTCATATTAATAATAATATTGGTTCATCTTGGATTCTTGACCATCTGGAAAGGTTTCTTCTTCAACAGCTTGTCAGAGACTGATGAAGGAGCACTAGAAACCTCTCATATATACACCCAGAGGCTCCCTGTCACCCAAGAAATGATCAGCAACCTCCTTGGTCACCCAAGAAACTCTCAATGATCCCTCAGCAATCTCCCCTGGTCTCAACAATCGTTCAAGGATCTTTCAATGAGCACTCAATGATTGCCAAGGTCAGCCAAACATCTCTATAGATCACCATGAAAGTTGTGGAAAATTTAATTTTTTTAATGCACGATGAGCACACAAGGATCTCCCAAACATTTACACTGAAATGACTTTTTCGAGGCTATAGGAAATCGTTGAGAGATCGAGCCAATTTTTGATCTCTCAATGGTCACCAAACAATCTCTCTGTTGTGTAAAGGGGCCCTTAGACATGTTTTTTTCTTGCACATTTTCATCCTTTTTCCTTGTAAATAATTGATTACTGTTGGTTCTGCTCATTTCATTTTCTGCTATTCTAAAATAAAGAACATTGACTACAACTTCACACTAATTGTGTCCAAAGATTTCAACATTAAAAGCAAGAGAACAAGAGTAATATTGCTTCAGCTTCCACTTATCTGGGAAGGCTTTCTACAAGACTTTAGATTTTGTCTGTGGGAATATTTTCCCTGTCCATCCAGAGGAGCGTTTGTGAAATCAGACACTGATGTTGGACCAGAGGGCCTGGCTCCAGTCTGCATTCCAGTTCATCCCAAAGGTGCTGAATCAAGTCAGATCAGGGCTCTGTGCAAGCTAGTCAAGTTCTTCTACACCAGACTCATCCAGCCATGCCTTTATGGATCATGCTTTGTGAAGCGGTGCACAGTCAACAGGAATAGAGATGGAAATGTCTAACATGTCTTGGTAAGTTAAAGCATTAAGATAGGGGTGTCAAATTCAGTCTTGCTGAGGGCCAGGCATTCATTTTAATTATCAATTGTTTTCCTAATTGAAAAAAACGTGTAATTTAAACTTAAAACCTCTTAACATTTCGGTGTCTCCACCTGTAGGACATTTTGCATTGGCTGGAATGGTAAGGGATTAAAAAAATTTTAGCATGCATGTAGAAAAAAAGTTTCCAATCTATGAGAGGGAAAAAAACTGCAACCTCAACCCCCTCATACCTTGCAATTTGCTAATTTATGACACTGTGAAAAATTTGCTAAGATACAGAGCCACAAATTCACAAGAAGGTGGAAAAAGTCGTTAATTCATTAGACTGAAGAAAAATTTGCAATTTTACAATTTTATAACATGGAAAAAAAATCAGAGATACAGAGTGGGGTCACAAATTTATCAGAATGAGGAAAAGCTTCCAATTTATGAGACAAAAAAGTCACAAACTTACAAGGTAGTGGGGCCAAATTTACTGGAAAAAGTGGCAAATTTACGGAGGGTGTGGGAGCTGCAAATTTACAAGACGGGAAAAAAAATAAAATCACAAATTTACTAGATGGGAAGAAGTTAAAATACAAATTTAAGAGATTAAAGGGAAAAAGTTGCAAATTTATGAGACTGGGTAAAAAAAAGGGACAAAATGAGGTGTGTTCCAGTACTTCTGTTCATAGAGTATGTTCCTGTAGACATGATCTGGCATATATCAGAGGTTTTTTTTTAAGTTAAATATTTATACCCTCTTCAAGAACATGATAAGCCACAGCATGCTGCTATGACGTTGGTTGTTAGTTGCATAACACCAGGATGATTTGACTCATGTTTTGTCATCAGTTCATGCAAACCAGCAAACCAGCCTTGGATCTCCATGCAAATTCTACCCAAAACGAGCTGCAGTTTTCTGCAACATCAAAAATTACCCCGTCTGTGGACCTGGCTTAACGCACTTCTCTGTTATATTTAACAAGTAACCTTAACCTTGTAAAGCCTTCTTCATGCTGCATTTCCCCTCTAGTCCGTTTTGGACCACGTGTGCTTTGGACGAGCCCGGCACGCACGCGGCACTGTTCATGCTCACTTTTTTCCATCTACTCAGGCCAAGCGGTTGACGCATGAGCACAACCATCATTTGTAGTTTCACTCCCACCCGATAGGTAGCGCCAATGCGCTGACGCACCAGGATTTTCACCAATGAAGAAACGCTGCTTGCTTTCTGCTGCTTCACTTCCTGGTTTTCACTCCTTTTCCACGAAGATGCTGCTGCTGCTGAAGTATTTATACAGTATATGATTCATGTATGTTTATTCTCATCTTCCGCTTCCTCGTTGTCTTCGTCTACTTTGTCTTGGTACGCTGTGCCGATATCGCCACCTTGTGAATGGGATGTTCAGTCTTGCGCATGCGCTTTTCAACGAGTTTAGGTCATGGGCAGGCGGCGCGGTCACAAAATTTTGGGCTGCACGCGGTTGTCCGCGGTCAAGCACTGCGGACACTAGTGGAGTGGAAACGATGATGTAAATTTCGTCACACGAGGTTTTCGGTTACACGTACACAGACAGCAGAGCTGCAGCATGAATCCAGCTTTAAGTTGTACTGCATAATACACTGTTAGGGCTGGGGTGTTAGGAAACGAGCTAGACCCAACAGCAATAACAACACTAAATGGTTTTAATGTCAAATGTTTAATTGCTTTGTTGTAATTTGTATGGACTGTGCTTTTTGTGCGTTGCCTGTTTAAGCTGCTTCTCATTCCAGGATGGCCTTGAAAAAGAGATTTGCAATTTCAATGGGAACATCCTGGTAAAATACAGGTTAAATTAAAAAAAATGAAGAATACAGTACTGGCTTCAAAGTGGAAGATGGACAATATTACAACTAGCTCAACAAATTAAGTTGGAATAATAACACATTTGAAACTTATCTGGAAACAAACTTTACCTTTAATGTGATGAACAACGTAAACCTCAAAGAAAAATGTGTCCAGAATATTTCTGAATCCCTTCTTCCTACCTCCTTTCCAGCTCTTGTGACTAGACTCTCATAATGATGAATGATGAGTGTGTACATCTCCATAAAACCAATGCCATCTTCCAGAGAGACACACCTACATGACTACTTCAGCTTCCTAGCACCCCGAGACAAACTCAATGCTGGATTTGCCTAAGAAAATCCCTAGAATCTGTCCCAAAGTTCATTGTGGCCCTGTTGTTTTCTAAGCAAATCAGGTGCAAAGAAACAGGAACATGGCCTGCATTTATGCGCTGCATGCAAATGGTCAAGTGGAAGTGGAAAACAGTGAACGGCTTTAGAAAAGAACCTTTATTAACCACTAGAAAGCCTATGTGATAGGACACCACGATCAAGCACCTTGGCTTTGCTTCCTGTGGCCAGCTGTCGTTTGCATCATTTATGTGAAAGTAAAAAAGTAAAGCGTACAGAAGATCTTAAAGAATAAGGCAAGTCTCTGCCTGCTCAGCTACTAACCTTCACCCACTCGCTCCTGCCTGATTCACACTGACTCATGTATCAAATGAGGATGAATTTGAACCTAGCTGAGAATGAATCATATCCACAGTCACCTTGTTCCATTTTTCCAACACTATCAGGAACAGCACGATCAGCAATGATGAAGCTGTCATCCTCTATAATTCCTCATTACCTTAGGACCAGGTACAGCCTCACACAGCATCACGCAGTCGTCCCATGCCCTCAGGGTACAAGACTGTGCTACTAAGTCTAAAAATGTTATTGCAACATACTCCTACTTTACTAAGCATAAAACAATTTAAACACATTCTTGGTGGATTTGTGCTTTTTTGTCTTCACAGTCCATTAACTATACAGCAACTGCAGCTCAAACAAGAGTTTCCTCAGCTCATTAAGGCAAGATGGAAAACACTTTTACCTTAATAGCTGATTAGTGTGAGCATCAAATAAGCAAGAAAATATATCACAGTGGCTCAAGTCCATCACACTTAAAACATTATAGTTTTATTATTTTTTCTAGTGTTACATGGTTACTTTTAAGCCCGTTTCAGACCACATGATTTTTAACAAAAAATCTTTAACAACATCATCATGTCAGACTCCAGAGATAAATTCTTGCACTCTATCATATCATTGCTACTCTCATCATTTTCAAGATCGTTTGGGACTCGCAGGTAGTTGGAAGGAGGGCGAAAAACTGTCAGTCAACACAGAGCCATGTCATGGCTACTGCTGTGCTCTGTGTGTGTGACGTTTCTGGTCTTTTGTTCAGGAATAAAAAAAAGGGAAAAAATTAATGTGGACAAATTCATTGGTTTCTCAAAGATAGTCTGGTCTGATTTCTCCAAGAACATGATATTAGAGCTCAAGAAAATCTGCTGATATGTAGCCTAATCTAGCTTCAAGGGGTCAGTAACTGAAAAATGTTTTTTTTTTTTTTTTTGTAGGTTTTAACCTTCTGACATCCACCTATTGGTCACGTGATTATCGAAAAAATATTGAAACACTTGTCACTAAAAAAAAAAAAAACAAACAACAGCCTTTCTATCATTCTTCTCTTCAAAAGCCACATTAACTTTTCCAGGTTCTCTTCAGAGTGCCACTAAAAGGTAAACGTCACTAGCTTCAATACCTGCTCACTGCTCTACTATTGGCTAGCCTAACTATCATGTAAATTCAAGGGGAGTCAAAGGTGTTAACTTAAGAGCTAACAGTGGTACAAGGAAGCTCACACTGGGAATTGTTATTTTCTTTAGATTTCAGTCACTCTAAGGCTGCATTAAGACCAGGATAGTCCAGGGGTCTCGGTTCGACTGGGAAGGGAATGCCGAGAATTTTCGCACCTTCGTTTGGTTTGCATTCACACTGCAGTGGACCAAACTGCCTGGACAACATCATGCAGTTACAACAACTGCTCGTTTGGAGCGCTGTAGCCGAAACCACCACTGACCAGGAACAAAAAAAATCTCTGCGAAGAAGAAAAATAAGGCTCATCGACTGGCCAGGACCGAAAATGGAAATCTGTTCCCTTCAGCTGGGTTGTTTGTCTGCCACAAACAAGACATTTTTTAACTTTTCTCCTCTGCTTTCACGGGTAAAAGGATTTCTTGGATTTGCGCGGTTGTCTTTATCGTTATTTTCTACCCAAAATGTACTATGGTAAACACCACTTCCTCTTGTCAGACTACGTGTTGCTATGGTTACACAAATGCCGAGGGGCACTTCCGCCCTTTGGTCCGCCTTTATATAAAGGTAAGTACATGCACAGTACTAAGTAAGTACTAAGTAAGTACAGGTTTTTACTTAACACCTGATCGAGAGAAACGGATGTCATTTTTGGATTCAGTGGTGCAAAATTGTCTTAAATCAGTTGAAAAAACACAGACAACTTACAAAAAAAATATTTTTGTAACCCTGTGTAATCTGAATGTGCTCCTAGCTAGATTTTAAAAATGTTGATTTTGCATACAGTTCCCACCACACCAAGTCAGCCAGATAATGACCCATTTTCATCCGATCATACAATGTCAGATGTGATTATGAATGTCGGGCACAATGAACAGCCATGCAATATAACGTAGTCAACAAACCAGTACGTCGGGATGCTGTGATGCCTCATGACCACTGATCGGCAAAACCTTCGTGTCAGAAATTTTTTGTCTTCATCACCTCATTTGACATCACACATTTCTCGTTGTTAGCTAGTTAACTGGCTAACATAAAGGGATCATTGACTGCACTTTTTCCACATTGTAACAACTCACAGAGGTCTTAATGAAATGTTTGTGACATACTTTGGTCAAATTTTCTTTAATTATTTAATTATTGTCACGTCCTTGTGGATCCTATTTGCAGCCCTTTTCAGAACAGCTGGTTTCAGTGCATTTCTCTTTAAATCAGACCGCATTTAACTCCGCCCTCCCGCTTACGTAACTATTGCTAATCTTAGCTGCTAGTTTCAATCAAGCCTGAGCCAACTAACGTAAAGAATGTCATAATGAATGTCTTAAAGACTGAATGAAGTAAAACATCAGTGGTGGACAGTGGTGTGTTGCTTCAGTGGTCGATAGGCTATGACTGGTCCCTGCGGTACAATAAGTACAATTTCTACTGTTTGATTTGACACTTGACTGAGCTAATGCCCTAAAATGGCAAATAATGGGAGAAGCAATCTGCTTGAACCATCTCATACTCACCCACTGTGTTTAAGCAAAGGATCCTCAGCTTGCACATATACGTCATTGGATACACATTCTGACCTCCAAAGTATTTTTATTTATTTTATTTTTTTGGACTTATTTTGTACCCGTAGGTAGATTTGTTCTGCAGTCTGGTGACAAGCCACCAGCTGCCGGTCGCTGCGTGCGCAAGCGCCCCTTAACTCCCTAACCTGCATGTTTTGGCATGTGGGAGGAAACCGGAGAAATCCTGGAGTAAACCCATGCAAACACGGGGAGAACATGCAAACTCCACACAGATCACTGTTGGCCAGGGGCAGGGATTGAACCCACGATCTCATGATCCCCGTGATCCCCCGGCCGAGGGTAAAACTGTGCTGCCGCGGTGCTAACCACTGCACCACCGTGCAGCCCAAAAGTATGGCAGTTATCTCAGATATACATGTAAGTCCACTGCCTGCTTTGTTGAAGCCGTGGGGAGAAAACAAATGAAAAGGGCTTAAATTTCCTTAGTGCAAGTTGTTCAGTTCTGTATAATGTATGAAAGAATGAAACTGGGTAATGCAAAAAAAGTGCTGTGTAACACAACATGAAGCATACAGTGGTGTGGAAAAAGTGTTTGTCCCCTTCCTGATTTCTCATTTTTTTGTATGTTTGTCACATTTAAATGTTTCAGATCATCAAACAAATTTAAATATTAGACAAAGATAACGCAAGTAAACACAAAATGCAGTTTTTAAATGAAGGTGTTTATTATTAAGGGGGAAAAAAAATCCAAACCTACATGGCCCTGTGTGAAAAAATGACCCCCCCCCCCCCCCGTTAAAACATAAATTAACTGTGGTTTATCACATCTTTGGAAAGCTGAGTTCAATTTCTCTAGGCACACCCAGGCCTGATTACTGCCACGCCTGTTCTCAATCAACCTGCCTGACAAAGTGAAGTAGACCACAAGATCCTCAAAAGCTAGACATCATGCTGCGATCCAAAGAAATTCAGGAACAAATGAGAAACAAAGTAATTGAGATCTATCGGTCTGTAAAAGGTTATAAAGCCATTTCTAAAGCTTTGGGACTCCAGCAAAACCACAGTGAGAGCCGTTATCCATAAATGGCGAAAACATGGAACAGTGGTGAACCTTCCCAGGAGTGGCCGGCTGACCAAAATTACCCCACGACCGCAGTGACGACTCATCCAAGAGGTCTCAAAAGACCCCACAAACATCCAAAGAACTGCAGGCCTCACTTGCCTCAGTTAAGGTCAGTGTTCATGACTCCACCATAAGAAAGAGACTGGGCAAAAATGGCCTGCATGGCAGAGTTTCAAGATGGAAACCTCGGCTGAGAAAAAAGAAGATAAAGGCACGTCTCAATTTTGCCAGAAAACATCTTGATGATCCCCAAGACTTTTGGAAAAATACTCTGTGGACTGACAAGACAAAAGCTGAACTTTTTGGAAAGTGTGTGTCCCATTACAGCTGGCGTAAAAGTAACACAGCATTTCAGAAAAGGAACATCATACAGACAGTAAAATATGGTGGTGGTAGTGTGATGGCTTGGGGCTGTTTTGCTGTTTCAGGACCTGGAAGACTTGCTGTGGTAAATGGAACCATGAATTCTGCTGTCTACCAAAAAATCCTGAAGGAGAATGTCCGGCTATCTGTTCGTGACCTCAAGCTGAAGCACATTTGGGTTCTGCAACAGGACAATGATCCAAAACACACCAGCAAGTCCACCTCTGAATGGCTTAAGAAAAACAAAATGAAGACTTTGGAGTGGCCTAGTCAAAGTCCTGACCTGAATCTGATTCAGATGCTGTGGCATGACCTTAAAAAGGTGGTTCATGCTTGAAAACCCTCCAATGTGGCTGAATTACAACAACTCTGTGAAGATGAATGGGCCAATCACTTTTTTCACACAGGGCCATGTAGATTTGGATTTTTTCCCCTCAATAATAAACACCTTCATTTAAAAACTGCATTTTGTGTTTACTTGTGTTATCTTTGTCTTGTGGGGACACAGTGTTTGGGGGTGGAGAGGAGAATAATAATAGACTGAAGGAGGAAGCAGCACCAGGAGGTATCCAACGGGACAGTTATGCACCTCCCAGGGAGAGGAAGATTAACCTGGAGCCAACCAGACAAAGATGTGCCTTTTGTACCCTGCCGCACCAAGCTGGCACTTGAAGACGCAGGGATGTGAATGTATTGTAACAAGGCATGCTCTGTGACGTGTGTTTCAGGTTATGTCATGATAATGTGCCACACATTCTCTTTGTTCATACAATAAGGTGTTATGGGCAGAACCCTCGGTCTTTATGCATAGTAATAAAGGTATAAAAAGAGGAATATACAGAGACTGGGGGGCTTTCAGCCTCTGTGCCGCAGCCTTATGCTGTATGCTGATATATTGTTAGAGGAAGAATAAAGTTTCTGTGTTGTTCCAGCTCGTGCCTTGCCTTCGCATCCTTTTTCCTCTACAGTCTAATATTTAAATTTGTTTGAAGATCTGAAACATTTAAGCGTGACAAACATACAAAAAAATGAGAAATCAGAAAAAGGGACAAATACTTTTTCACACCACTATGGCGGATGATTAAATAGGCAGCGAACTGAGAGGTTTTAAGTAGGTTTATTAAATCATACCGCCATCATAAGAACTCGCTCCAGCCCTTGTGCAGGCGGGCTGGAGCGGGTCCTCAGGCTCTCAGCAGCAGTAGTCAGAAGCAGTTGTAAGAGTGAGAGGATGAACATGAATTTCAGTCAGCTTATATACCCAGTTACAGACAATACATGAAAGGCATGGGACCTTTGCCTCACAGTAGGAGCAGGAAGCGTGAACACAATGCATGAATGGCACATTAACATCACAGTACTGAGCAGGAAAGAGCCAGACGAAGCGAGGCTGCCTGTTGACATTAATACACACATTTCACTGTTATAATTGCTCTAGCTGAGCGCTGTGCTTGTCCCAGTCTGTTGTGGGGGTGCCCCACAACCACTGTATATACAGTCTATGATGACACCATAGTGTTGATGCATAAAAGACGTAAATAAGTGTGTAGCATCAAATTTTGGGCCCCAGATACAACAGTGTCTATGAGCTCCTCCCCACATAAACCCTAATTTAAATTCAACATTGCATGCTTTCAGTGGCTGCCCTCTCTACTGTGGGCTCGGCTAATTTGTTCAACCAACATGATGCCCTGCAGAAATGACTTGTGAGGCAGACATTCACAAGTCATTTCTTTTAAGTCCAACCCTAATCTCAAGCCCTGAAGTGCAAGTCCAGGACAAGTCTTCAGTCCCTTTATGGTTGTAATTGGAGGTGCTGCGTGCCACCGGGCAAGGCAGGCAAATGCTTTGGGGCCCCAGGCCAGAGGGGGGCCTTTGAGGGCTGACCAATTTTGAATCACTACAGCTACGACAATGTGGAAAGTTTACAATGACAGTGCTAGGCTGGTGCACAACTCCTGAAAGGGGCCCCACCCCCACCTCTCACTCTGACAAGTATCTGCGCCAGTCTAATGTAAACAAACAAGTGAAAGTGGGTGTATCAAAAAATAGCAAAGTTATCTGTTCAGAAGTGACAAAAAAAAGAAGAAAAAAGAGGAAGAGGAGAAAAAAGCAACTCTGTACATTGCACTTGGTTTTTGAATTTCTTTTGCTATCTAAAGTTATTTAAATATTTATAATTTTATTGTTCTGGTTTTGATTGTCCTGCTTTTTACAGCTCTTCCGAATTCTATTTTTGAATTTAATATTTATATTCTTATTTTGAAAAGACACTAATGTACACGGGCAGCGCAGTGGCAGAGTGGTTAGCATTGTGGCAGCACAGCAACTTACCCTTGGCCGGGGGATCCTGGGTTCGATCCCAGCCCCCGACCAACAGTGATCTGTGTGGAGTTTGCATGTTCTCCCCGTGTCTGCGTGGGTTTACTTCGGGATTTCTCCGGTTTCCTCCCACATGCCAAAAACATGCACGTTAGGTTAACTGGCATCAAACTGGGGATTCTAAACTGTCCTTTGGTATGACTGTGAGAGTGAATGGTTGTCTGTCTCTCTGTGTTGGCCCTGCGATGGACTGGCGATCTGTCCAGGGTGTACCCTGCCTCTCGCCCAAAGATGCTGGGATAGGCTCCAGCCCCCCCGCGACCCGAAAAGGATTAAACGGAAGAAGATGGATGGATGGCCTAATGTACACTATTGAAATAAATGTTTACATTTTACATTTTTTGCTGGTATCAGAATATTTATTATATAAGGGTGATGAACACTGGACCCCCCCGCCCCCAAATTTTCCCCTAGGGCCCCAAGAGACTCTCAGATCACCTCTGGTTGTAAAGATTTTTCATTTGCTGCATCCCTTCTGTTCTACTTAGAACACTGCATTGTAAAAAAAAATAAACAAATTAAAAAAAATAAAATAAAATCGGTACCGCATTATCCTTTATCTAATAGCAGCACAGGTCAGCTGTTTGATATTATTACTTTGAACTAATGAAATGCGACACACACACACACACCTGTATTTTTCACAAAATTGACAGCTCCTTTCTTATACAACAGTCATGCTTTGTGGATATAACTGTCCCTGTTTTTTGTTTTTTTTAATAATGGAGCATCAGCTAACTTTTATTCCGAAAGGAAACTGGGATTTTTGGATATTTTTGACGAAATCATTAAAAATACATGATTGTTCATGAGTCCCTAATTCTGAGGCCAAGTCAAGTCTAAAGTCACTGGTATATCTAACTTAAGTGCAACTTGAGTCCAAGTCTCCATGACCTCATTGTTTGCCATAAAATCGTGTTTGCTCAAGGATTAGGGATATGCAGCATAAAACTGGATATGTTTTTATGGTGAGACAACAGAACTCACAGATTAAAAAAAAAAATGCAAAAAAAAATGCAAAATCACGATGATGAAACCATGTAAACTCCCACAGGTTTGAACCAGGACTGCTAATCACTGAGTTATGGGCTACAGTAAACTGAATATTACCCAGCTAAACCCCATCCCATCTAATACAATCGGTGCAGGCTCCACATGCACTTGCTAATCTGCTGAATTATCTTTCACAGCCACAGGATACAGTACGTGGTCGTGCTACTTTTGAGGAGGGATGAAGACAAAATCTCTTTACATTACACCTCAACAAAGTCCTCCCAACACTTGGCAGCACCAGAACTTCCTTTTGCAAAACTCCTTCACAGTCTGTGCAATCAGCTCCTCCCCGGTGCCTGTTGCGAGGCTCCCCAGCACCGATCTTCTCGGGAAAAACTCCTCCCCACCTGGCCTTGGTGAATGGCTGCCCCTCAGGAGGGTGTGAGGTACATACTAAAGGATTAGGCCCCTGAGGTCTTCACAGACCATTATCAAGCAGCATGGGCCAGAACATCGATGATTAGACTGAATCCAGTGAGTTTTCATTTCTTGATGGTGGTGGTGGTGGTGGTGGGGGGGGAATCAAGGTCATGTTATGGGTTTTCTGGTTTAAACAGCTGTTCACATGTCCGACAGACAGTTTTGAAGGGTGCGTTAATAATTAGCCTGAAGGTCGGTAAATAAACGGCTAAATACACAAAGTGCATTCCTAACTGACAGTCATGGTCAAATGTTTTACTGGGAAGCTTGTGGGGGGGATTCTGCTGTTTAAAAGTGAAACTATGTGCGTCTTCTTCCCCATCCACATGCTTTTAGATGACTGAAAAGCTGTCAATATTTGGATGTCAGGCATGAGTTATGATGAAGCAGCAAAGACAGAAAAAAGGAGAAAAAAAAAAATCAGCGTAGTCAAATAATATAGACCATGGTCACCAACCGTACTGTGAAAAGAGTTATTTTTAGAAATTTGGGGTCAAATCTGGATGGAAAAATCTTAGTTGACCAAAGCAGCTAAGCTATACATATAACTTGGTCAACACTGGAAATAGGTGAGTTTTTTTCCTCTTAAAAATTAAATGTGGTTTATTAAATATTAGGTCTCTAACTCCCAAGTCTCTGTTAGTCCATGATCTGTTAATTGATCATCAGATTGATTTAATTTCCCTTACAGAGACTTGGTTAGGGCAAGAGGATTATGTTGGTTTAAATGAATCAACTCCCTCTGGTTATTTAAACTGTCAAAATCCCAGAAGTTCTGGTCGTGGAGGAGGAGTAGCAACAATTTACCATTCCAAATTACTAGTTAATGTAAAGCAAAAAACATGTTATAATTCCTTTGAGGGCCTGGTCCTCAGTATTGGGCACTTTAGCAATTTTAGGTTAAACCCAATTTTATTTGCCATAGTTTATCGTCCCCCATCAGCCTACTCAGAATTTTTATCCGAATTTGCTGATTTCTTAGCTGATTTAGTGCTGAAATCTGATAGAATAATTATAGTAGGGGACTATAATATACATGTGGATGTAGATAGTGACTGCCTTAATGTGGCATTTAATTCAATATTAGACTCGATTGGGTTTTCTCAGAAAGTAGGAAATTCTACTCATTACCTCCACCATACATTGGACCTTGTTCTGACATATGGCATAGAAATAGAAAATCTTGTAGTGTCTCCTCATAACCCTGTACTGTCAGACCATTGTCTGTTAACCTTTGATTTTACTATTTCTGACTATTTGGCTCCTAAAGAAAAATATTATTACAGTAGATGCCTCTCAGATGATGCTGTTACCAAATTTATGCAGATTGTTTCCTCTATGCCATGTGTCAACACAACGGAAATAAGCTATAGACAGCTTGCTCCTTCTTTAATTGATAACATGGTGGATAGTGTTACAGCTTCTCTGCATCAGACTCTAGACTTGGTGGCCCCCTTAAAAAAGAAAAAGTCTAATCAGAGATTTCTAACTCCTTGGTTCAACATAGAAACTCGTAGCTTAAAACAGAAGACTCGTCAATTAGAAAGAAAATGGCGCTCCACTAATTTAGATGAAATCTATTTAGCTTGGAGAAATCATCTTTTAATTTATAAAAAATCTCTTAGAAAAGCTAGAACGAGTTATTACTCTGCATTAATAGAAGAGAACAAGAATAATCCCAGGTTTCTTTTCAGCACTGTAGCCAGGTTGACAAAGAGTCAGGACTCTGTCAATCCTAGCATTCCCTTAGAGCTTACTAGTCAGGACTTTATGAACTTTTTCAATAATAAAATTTCATCCATCAGAGATAAAATCAGTCAGATTTTTCCCACAGTTAACTTAAATACTGTAACTACTACAACTCCTTCAATTGATGTCTGTCTTGATGAGTTTACTCCGATCGACCTTTGTGAGTTAGACAAAATAGTTTCCTCATCCAAACCTTCAACTTGCCTTTTAGACCCTATTCCTACCAGGTTATTTAAAGAAGTCTTCCCACTTATTGGTAGCTTTATTCTTCATATAATCAATTCTTCATTAACTTTAGGCCATGTACTGCAGGCTTTTAAAACGGCTGTAATTAAACCCTTACTCAAAAAGCCAACGCTAGATCCAGGAGCTTTAGCTAACTATAGACCAATCTCTAATCTCCCTTTCATTTCAAAAATCTTAGAAAGAGTTGCTGCTACGCAATTATTTGACCACCTGCAGGGAAATGGTTTACTTGAAGAGTTTCAATCTGGGTTTAGAATTCATCATAGTACCTGAAACAGCCTTAGTGAAGGTCACTAACGACCTCCTCATCGCATCTGATAATGGACTTGTTTCTATACTTGACCTTTTAGACCTTAGTGCAGCTTTTGATACTATCGATCATAATATTCTACTTGATAGATTAGAACACTATGTTGGACTTAATGGAACTTCGTTGCAGTGGTTTAAATCTTATTTATCGGATAGGTTCCAGTTTGTTCATGTAAATAATGAGTTTTCTTTTAACTCAAAGCTTAGTCATGGAGTTCCACAGGGATCTGTGCTAGGCCCTACTCTTTTTAGTTTATATATGCTTCCGTTAGGCAACATTATTAGAAAGCACTGTATACATTTTCATTGTTATGCAGATGACACACAATTATACCTGTCAATGAAGCCAGATGATAGTAATCAATTAGCCAAGTTAGAAGCCTGTCTTAAGGAAATCAAAGCTTGGATGACTTGTAATTTCCTGCTATTAAATTCAGATAAGACTGAAGTCATTCTTGGTGGTCCAAAAAACCTTAGAAATACCTTTCCAAATCAAACTTTCAGTTTGGATGCGGTTACTCTTTCTCTTAATAGCTCTGTGAGGAACCTTGGAATTATTTTTGATCAAGATCTGTCCTTCGATTCACATATTAAATTTGTTTCTAAGACTGCCTTCTATCATTTGCGTAATATTGCCAAGATTAGGAGCATCTTGTCTCAGAGTGATGCTGAGAAACTGATCCACGCTTTTGTTAGCTCGAGATTAGATTATTGTAATTCTTTATTATCAGGCTGTCCTAAAACATCTTTAAAAAGTCTTCAGCTGATCCAAAATGCTGCAACAAGAGTTTTAACGGGTACTAGAAAGAGAGATCATATCTCTCCGGTTCTGGCCTCCCTTCATTGGCTTCCCATAGAGTTTAGAATCAAGTTTAAAATCCTTCTTCTTACTTACAAAGCTCTAAACAATCAGGCTCCTTTTTGTTTAAAAGATCTGATACTACCGTATTATCCTAACAGAGCACTACGCTCCCAAAATGCAGGATTACTTGTAATACCTAGAATCTCCAAAAGTACAATGGGAGGCAGAGCCTTCAGTTATCAAGCTCCTCTCCTGTGGAACCAGCTGCCAATCTGGATTCGGGCGTCAGACTCGATCTCTGTTTTTAAGAATAGGGCTAAAACCTACCTTTTTGATATAGCCTACAATTAGGGAGGGATCATGTGTTTCTGAACCCTCCCTTAGTTATGCTGCTAATAGGTTTAGTCAGCCGGGGGACCTCCAGTAATGCACTGGGCCTCACTCCTTTCCTCACTCTCAATGAAATATTTTTTTTGCTGGTCATTAACATTTGTTCTCTCCCATAGATTGAGTCCCCATCGTGCTGTTTGCTCTCTACATGTCTGTTCTTTTCATCTTCTCTATCCCCTCACCCCCCAGCCAGTCGCAGCAGATGACTGCCCCTCCCTGAGCCTGGTTCTTCTGGAGGTTTCTTCCTGTTAAAAGGGAGTTTTTCCTCTCCACCGTCGTCAAGTGCTTGCTCACAGGGGATCGTCTGATTGCTGGGGTCTTTCTGCAACTGTGGGGGTTCCCCCTACAGTTGATAGTGCTATGAGATGACTGTTGTTGTGAAATGGCGCTATATAAATAAAGTTGAATTGAATTAAATACAACACTTTTTTGTCAAAATTTGAGGGACTATCAGAAATTTGCAATTTTTTCTTGAAAATTTCTTGGTAAATTTCCAACTTTTTTTTCATGTAAATTAGCTTTTTTTTGTCTTGTGAATTTCTAACATTTTACAGACAATTTTGTATTTTTCCTCATAAATGTGCAATTTTTGCCTTAGAAAAATTATGTATTTTTTGTTCAATTTGATTGTTTTTCTTATAGATTAGCTTCGTCTCCTCATAAAATTGTGAATTTACTGAATTTGCAACGTTTTACTTGTGATTATTTTTTTCCATAAATGTAGCCTTTTACTTTCCCTCTCAACAATTAATTTTTTTAATTGCACATTCTTGTGTTCAAGTTTAAGGTTGTTTTTTTTTTTTAAATTTGTTACTTTTTCATAAAATTATCTTTTTCTCCTTATAAATCTTATAAATATGCAAATTTAATTTTGCAAATTTGCTAAGTTTTAATCAAAATAAAGATTCTTCTTGCAAATCTACTGCTTTCGTGATAATTTTTTTTCATTGTTTTTCTTGAAAAATTGTACTTTTTTGTCCTGATTTCTTATAAAAACTTGTGAGGGTTTTTGTTGTCGTTTATAAAGACCCATATGATCTCCAGAGTTGTGGGTTAAGGACACCTGATGTAGAACTAAGGTTTGTGCCTTTTCAATACTTCCCAATTTAAAAAAAAAAAAAAAAAAAAAAAAAAAAGGAAAGACAAACATCACTGTGCAACAATTAAAGCAGCATGTTTTGAAGAGCCAGACTCCTCAAAGTATTAAAAAGGACAAAACAAAGCCGAACTCTTATCTTCTAAAGGATTCAGCTGTGCCAGCTGACCTCAGAGCATAGGCATGTGATGATCTACTTAAGAAACTTCTCCATCAACGAGGCCCCGCCTCCCTCCAGGAGCTCTTCAGGCACTTTCACGTAACAAGGCCTGGATCTAATCAAAATTCACGTTTCCTCTAGACAACACACACTCAGGGGTCGACGAGGTGTGAGCCCTTTGTAAACTTTACCACCACGCCAAGAGTCTGCGGCCAAACTATCATCCTGTCAGCGCCTCTCTGCAGGGTTCACATGCATTGAGGCAGAGGGGAACTCTTCATGTTTATCACATGCAGCTTTATAAAGGGTGTGGTGGTGGCTTTTTTTTCCCCTTGGTGTTTAGGCCTTAAAAAAAACAGCCCACATTAAAGTCAAAGACAGGATTTTAAATCTTGTCTCAGCATTTCAATCTGAAACCTCTACAATGGAAAGGGCTATTTTTTAATCGATTTTTTTGTGAAAAAAAAAGATCAGCTACAAAACAAGAAGAAGCCGTCTCTGCTGTCATTCAGTCCATACAGCTAATCATGTACAGTAGAACGAAACTACGTTTCTCCTTAATCACATGTAGAACTAGAAAAGCACTCGGAAAGCGCAGACCTCCGCCAAGCGGCACAGTTCTGCCCATACAGTGTTTGTGTGTACGTTTTCAGATTCCTTGACCATGAAAACATATGACTAGCAATTGGATTGACAATGATAGGATTAGCGGTTCAGTAGTTATTCAGGAAAATGGCATTTTCCGTAATGGTGGCGACAGTTCCCCCCATACAGTGTTTGTGTGTATGTTTTGAGATTCCTTGACCATGAAAACATATGACTAGCAATAGCACGGTGATTCTTCGCATCGTCTGTGTTATCTCCCTGCCCCCCCCCCCCCCCCTTTCTCATGCACTCTGCACTCTGTTGCCTTCTGTGTTTCACACTTTTAGACTTTGAACGAGGCATGACTGGCAATATCGAGCAGATCTTTTAAAAAAAAAAAAAAAAAAACATAACCTCCTGGTGGAGGTAGTAAGAAAAAAAATAAATAAATAAATAAAACTAAGCTCGACGAGCTTCAATAGCGCCTGAGTCGCTGCATTTCTTGTGTCGCTGCAGCACGGTGATTCTCCGCATCCTGTGTGTTGAAAATGGCCCTATGTCACAATATTAAAGAATCCTTTAAAAAATTCCTGTATCCAGACGGTGATCCGGATCATCCCCAAAATTTAATCAGTTCTTCCTTGTACCATTTGCAACAACACCTGAAAGTTTCATCGAAATCCGTCCAAAACTTTTTGAGTTATCTTGCTAACCAACAGACAGACAGACAGACAGACAGACAGACAGACAGACAAACAGACAGACAGACAGACTAACCCCGGCAAAAACATAACCTCCAGGCCTGTGGCCTGGCGGAGGTAATCGGAGGGGTTGCTGCCATGCAAGGCACGGCCACAAACAACTTCTCCTTCCCCCATTCTATTACACTTAGCACCAAGCTAGAAGGCAGGAAGTACCATTTTTATATGGTCTTTGTTATGACCTGGCCAGGACTTGAACCCCCAACTTCCCAGTTATGGGGTGGATGCTCCATCAACTAGGCCACCACTTCGATTTACATCAACATTAGACAAGATTTGCAGCTTTTCTTGTAAATATGTGATATTTCTCCCAGAGATTTGCCACTTTCGTTTCTTGAAATTTTGTGAGTTTTTTCCTCTTAAAAAGGTGCATAAAAATTCATACATTTTTGGCGTTTTATTTATAAATTTGGGACTTTTTACACAGAAATATGCAACTTTTCACTGATAAATTTACAATTTTTTTCTTGGAAACTTGTAACTTTTCAGTTGAATCTCTCTCAAAAATTTGTGGACTCATTCCTTATAAATTTCTGAATTTCTTCCCAATAAATCTGTTTGACACTTTTTCCCTCCATTTTTTGGTCAAAGCCAAAGGGAACTACTGGTTATGGGCAAAAGAGCCACAAGCGGCTCTGAAGAAACAGACTGCACTGTAAAAAACCAACTGTTGCTTCTATCATGCTGTAATTTCCCAGTTGTGGGACTAATAAAGGTTTATCTTATCTTACAACCACAAGAAAAAGCATTATTCAGATAAAACTACTTTTTAGAACAAAACAGTATGGTTAAGCATCATCCCAGCACCTCAATCAGAACATAATTCACATTTAACATACAGCACACTTGTTTACCAAACATAACCTTGGCATTAGTTGTTGCAAGGGACACAGATGAAGAATTTTATAGATTCAGATGCGCTTCAAAGAAGCCATCTAACCAGAACAAGTGAATCTAAGAGCCTGTAACTAATGCGGGTAATCCACTGGAAGAGCTCTATGAAAGGAATGTCATTGTTGAAGGCTGTAAAATCATTTACACTAAAATACAGTCAGTAAAGATTGAGACTCTGAGTCAATCAATGGCTGCAAACCCACAAATAGGGTAAAAAGGTTATATAACATTCTATGTTGCATAAACACCTGCAACATAGAAGGATCTTGTGGAGTTTCGGTGCACAAGTTTAAAGGAATCTGGTACAACAGCCCAAGCATTTATTGAAGCATGTGCATTTGTTTTCTTTGTTGCCTTGCAACAATGTATAATATGTACTGGGCATGATCCTCCAAGGACTGTTCTGTCATGATTAAGGCATGTATGATGGTTTCTTGTTTTTCTTTGATACGACTGTTGAAAACAGTTTCAGCATACAGACGTTTTGGTTCCACTCACAACAGGGTTTCTATCCACATAAATTATGGCACACCTTTCTCATGAGGACATTAGCACCAGTCTCAAAATGTCCATTTGTATCGGGCAGCAATGGCAGAAAAATGAGGTCAAAGTGAAGTTTATATTGATCCCATCCTAATGTTGATTTTGCCATTATGCACTTGTAAAGTAGGTGTGGGTAAAATGACATTGGTTTCAGTATATAGCCTTGGCCTGCACTCACTCTATGCAATCCAATCTATGCTGTGCCCAGAGATGTTTGACCCCCAGAGTCCAGATCATTTAATTTGAGAGGGCTCTGTAGGGGACACAGTCCACTTTTGGAGACATCACAGTTGGAATAGGCGGGCTTAGACACGGTGCACACAAGAATGAGGACAGAGCATCAGTATAGTCGATGCAACAATTCCATTGGACCAGAGTTTTTTAACATTTCTTGAGCCATGGCACATTTTTTTTACATTGAAAAAAAAAAAAATCCCACGACACACTACCAACCAAAAATGTTACAAAAGGACACATTGTAGCCTACTGCAGTATATGTAATGGCAATGTAGTCTTGTAATATGTTTATACTCCCTCAGTGGGAAACTTGGGCCCGTTAAGTCATGTCTTTACAAAGTTTATTATGAGAACAACATCATCCAACACAGAAGCAAGGTCTCCTAGTAAAGTCTTGGCAATGAGCATCTCACAATGCAAATACCAGTGTGCAACAACATCTGGGTGTCTCTCTTTCACTCTGGTAATGAAGCCTATGGTGCACCTGAGCTGCTCCATCAGTACAGACACAAAATAGGAATTTTTTCTCTGACGGTGTCTCCATCCATAAAATGCACATTGGCCAAGATTTGCACATGCCTACTCATGTCCATAGATTCATCAATATGTAATGTAAATTTCTCAATGATGTGTATCTTTTCCAAAACAACATTTTCAATATCTGAAGACAAGTCATCAATACAGTTATGTGAAAAAGTGTTTGCTCCCTTCCTGATTTCTCATTTTTTTGTATGTTTGTCACACTTAAATGTTTCCGATCATCAAACACATTTAAATATTAGACAAAGATAACACAAGTAGCTACCAAATGCAGTTTTTAAATGAAGGTGTTTATTATTAAGGGAAAAAAATCCAAACCCACATGGCCCCGGTGAAAAAGTGATTGCCCCTAAACCTAATAACTGGTTGGGCCACCCTTAACAGCAACAACTACAATGAAGCATTTGCGATAATTGGCAGTGAGTCTTTTACAGCACTGTGAAGGAATTCTGGCCCACTCACCTTTGCAGAATTGTTGTAATTCAACCACATTGTAGGGGTTTTGAGCATGAACCACCTTTTTAAGGTCATGCCTCAACATCTTAATGGGATTCAGGCCAGGACTTTGACTAGACCACTCCAAAGTCTTCATTTTGTTTTTCTTGAGCCTTTCAGAGGTGGACTTGCTGGTGTGTTTTGGATTATTGCCCTGCTGCAGAACTCAAGTGTGCTTCAGCTTGAGGTCACAAACAGATAGCCGGACATTCTCCTTCAGGATTTTTTGGTAGACAGCAGAATTCATGGTTCCATTGACCACAGCAAGTCTTCCAGGTCCTGAAGCAGAAAAACAGCTCCAGACCATCACACTACCACCATCATATTTTACTGTCGGTATGATGTTCCTTTTCTGAAATGCTGTGTTACTTTTATGCCAGATGTAATGGGACACACACTTTACAAAAAGTTCAACTTTTGTCTCATCAGTCCACAGAGTATTTTCCCCAAAGTCTTGGGGATCATCAAGATGTTTTCTGGCAAAACTGAGACGTGCCTTTATCTTCTTTTTGCTCAGCAGAGGTTTCCATCTTGAAACTCTGACATGCAGGCCATTTTTGCCCAGTCTCTTTCTTATGGTGGAGTCATGAACACTGACCTTTACTGAGGCAAATGAGGCCTGCAGTTCTTTGGATGTTGTTGTGGGGTCTTTTGTGACCTCTTGGATGAGTTGTTGCTGCACTCTTGGGATAATTTTGGCTGGCCGGCCATTCCTGGCCATTCCTGTTCCATGTTTTTGCCATTTGTGGATAATGGCTCTCACTGTGGTTTGCTGGAGTCCCAAAGCTTTAGAAATGGCTTTAATAACCTTCCAGACTGATAGATCTCAATTACTTTGTTTCTCATTTGTTCCTGAATTTCTTTGGATCGCAGCATGATGTCTAGCTTTTGAGGATCTTTAAGTCTACTTCACTTTGTCAGGCAGGTCCTATTTAAGTGATTTCGTGATTGAGAACAGGTGTGGCAGTAATCTGGCCTGGGTGTGGCTAGAGAAATTGAACTCAGCTTTCCAGTGATGTGATAAACCACAGTTAATTTATGTTTTAATGGGGGGCAATCACTTTTTCACAGAGGGCCACGTGGGTTTGGATTTTTTTTTTTACCCTTAATAATAAACACCTTCATTTAAAAACTGCATTTTGTGTTTACTTGTGTTATCTTTGTCTAATATTTAAATTTGTTTGATGACCTGAAACACTTAAATGTGACAAACATACAAAAAAATGAGAAATCAGGAAGGGGCAAACACTTTTTCACACCACTGTACATGACCTGCACATGATTATTGAATGTGACTGTTCTCCACAATTATTTACATAAAAACGGCATTCACATTGGTCCAATTCCAAGGTCGAGATAGCAACTGGATAAAGCCCACAAGAACACAGTATTTGGGAAAATTAATGACTGTGCTTCTCATAAATAAAAGCAAGCTTCGTGATGATGTACAACCACCCATGTGTCGTATTGTGACATGATGACACATGTACAAGACAAAACCGTGCTTGGGTCTGAAGTAATGCGAATGCAAGCTAACAGGGACATGAGGAGGGACAATTGTGCTTCAGCTTGATAAGGGTCAAGAGTGCTCCCTTAAATTCATGAATTCTCTAATGTCTCTAGATTTGTGATAGAAAGGAGTTGCTGCATCCTCACCTGAGGTCTCATGTGATTACAGCTACAGGCAATTAGGTGGAGAAGGAGTTCCAGTCCAGAAACTCCATTAATAAGCCTGCTCTGAGAAGCAGCCATCCCTGCCATCATCTATCTATGTCCACAACCCTCTGCCCACTGGGCTGGAAAAGCTGCAGTGAATGGAGATGATCCATCCACCCCTTTAAAGCTGTACATTCTGCACACACAGCTACATTCCTGCTCTGGAGGTTAAGTAGGTCAGAGGGACTCCTTATCTTTGAAAGAGCTGTTTTAATGCATCCCCAGGTTTGTCATTGGATTGGCAGCCCAGAACAGGGGTCTGCATTTGTGTCACTTTGCAACTAGTAGCTGCCTGAGATTTAGGGGAAAAATGTAAAGAGAGATATACAGTTAGGTCCATATATATTTGGACACTGACTCGAGTTTTGTTACTTTAGCTGTTTACAAAAACATATTCATGATACAGTTATATAATCTCATCTTTAATTTGCGGGTATTCACATCTAAATTGGAGTTACGGTTTAGGAATTGCAACCACTTTTATACAAAAATTTCTCATTTCAGGGACTCAAAAGTAATTTGGACAATTAACTCAAAAGGTGTTTCATGGGCTGCATGGACTACTCCCTCGTTATATCCACCGTCAATCAAGCAGGAAAAAAATCTGGAGTTAATTCCAGGTGTGGCACTTGCATATGGAAGCTGTTGTGAACCCACAACATACAGTCAAAGGAGCTCTCAATAAAAGTGAAACAGACCATCCTTAGGCTGAAAAAAGAAGAAATCCATCAGGGAGATGGTGAAAATGTAAGGAGTGGCCAAATCAACAATTTGGTACATTCTGAAAAAGAAAAAAAAAAAAAAAAAAGAAAGAAAGGAGCGGACTGGTGAGCTCAGGAACTCAAAAATGCCTAGATGTTCACAGAAAACAGTGGTGGATGATCAGAGTATCCTTTCCATGGTGAAGAAAAATCCCTTCACAACATCCACCCAAGTGAAGAACACTCTCCACGAAGGAAAAGAAGAAGTAGTAGTAGTAATAGTAGCCATAGTAGTAGTAGTAGCAGCAGCAGCACTAATTGTAGTAGTATTTTTTTAAATTTTATTTTGTATACTTTATTGATGGGCAGCGCGGTGGCGGAGTGGTTAGCACTGTGGCAGCACAGCAATTCACCCTTGGCCGGGGGATCCTGGGTTCGATCCCAGCCCCCGACCAACAGTGATCTGTGTGGAGTTTGCATGTTCTCCCTGTGTCTGCGTGGGTTTACTCTGGGATTTCTCCGGTTTCCTCCCACATGCCAAAAACATGCAAGTTAGGTTAATTAGAATCCCCAGTTTGATGCCAAATTGTCCTTAGGTATGACTGTGAGAGTGAATGGTTGTCTGTCTCTCTGTGTTGGCCCTGTGATGGACTGGCGATCTGTCCAGGGTGTACCCTGCCTCTCGCCCAAAGATGCTGGGATAGGCTCCAGCCCCCCCGCAACCCGAAAAGGATTAAGCGGAAGAAGATGGATGGATGGATACTTTATTGATACCCAGAGGGGAAATTCAGGGCATCCACCTGGATGGATGATGCAGTCACGGTACAGCGTTATCCCTTCACCATTCACACACACACATTCACACCTAGGGCCACTTTAGAGTCTCCAATTAACCTAACCTGCATGTTTTTGGCCTGTGGGAGGAAACCGGAGAAATCCTGGAGTACCATAAAGTGAAGAATTCACAAGAGCAAACACAGAGGTTTCACCACAAGGTGCAAACCATTAATCAGCCTCAAAAATACAAAGTCCAAATTAGTTCAGTTCTGGAACAGCATTCTTTGTACAGATGAAACAAACAGGCTGTACCAGAATGATGCGATGAAGAATGTGCAAGAAGTCTTGGAATGGCTCATGTTCTAAAGCACACCACATTTTCTATAAAATGTGGTGGAGGCAGTGTGATACATAGGCATGCATGGCTTCCGATGGCACTGGGTCACTAGTGTTTATTGATGATGTGACAGAAGACAGAAGCAGCCGGATAAATCCTTAAGTGTATAGGGAGATACTGTCTGCTCTGCTTCAGCCAAGTGCAGCAAAGTTGATTGGATGGTACTTTACAGTACAAATCTTCCTACGGGTACAAATAAAGTAACCTGAACCTGAAGGCAAGTTTATTTGTATAGCACATTTTGTGTACAAGACAATTCAAAGTGCTTTACATAAAGCATTACAGCAAGTTGCAAAAGGAATACATAAAAATTTAAAAGCAAACTAAAGAGTAAATTAAAGAGAAACAAAAACAAGATAAAATAGAATACGACAGAAATAAAAGTTAAGGCTACTGAAAGGCCGCGGCAAATATGAGAGTTTTTAACCTCGATTTAAAGCAGCTGAGAGTTTTAGCAGCCCTGATGCTTTCTGGGAATTTGTTCCATATGTGAAGGGCATAAAAACTAAATGCTGCTTCACCATGTTTGGTTCCAACTCTGGGCACAGAGAGTAGGCCTGACCCTGATGACCTGAGGGCTCTGGGTGGTTCAATTCAATTCAACTTTATTTATATAGCGCCATTTCACAACAACAGTCATCTCATAGCACTTTCAAATGTAGGGAAAACCCCCACAATTGCAGAAAGACCCCAGCATTCAGGCAATCCCCTATAAGCAAGCGCTTGGTGACGGTGGGGAGGAAAAACTCCCTTTTAACAGGAAGAAACCTCCAGCAGAACCAGGCTCAGGGAGGGGCAGTCATCTGCTGCGACTGGCTGGGGGGTGAGGTGATAGAGCAGATGAAAAGAACAGACATGTAGAGAGCAAACAGCATGATGGGGACTCAATCTATGGGAGAGAACAAACAGATGTTAATGACCAGCAAAAAAAAAAAAAAAAAATTCATTGAGAGTGAAGAAAGGAGTGAAGTCCAGTGCAATTATCGGAGGTCCCCCGGCTGTCTAAACCTAATAGCAGCATAAGTAAGGGAGGGTTCAGAAACACATGATCCCTCCCTAATTGTAGGCTATATCAAAAAGGAAGGTTTTAATCCCATTCTTAAAAACAGAGATTGAGTCTTACTCCCGAATCCAGATTGGCAGCTGGTTCCACAGGAGAGGAGCTTGATAACTGAAGGCTCTGCCCCCATTGTACTTTTGGAGATTCTAGGTATTATAAGTAATCCAGCATTTTGGGAGCATAGTGCTCTGTTAGGATAATAGGGTAACATCAGATCTTTTAAATAAAAAGGGGCCCGATTGTTTAGAGCTTTAAAAGTGAGAAGAAGGATTTTAAACTTAATTCTAAACTCTATGGAAAGCCAATGAAGGGAGGCCAGAACTGGAGAGATACAGCCGTGGACAAAATTGTTGGTACCCCTCTGTTAATGAAAGAAAAACCTGCAATGGTCACAGAAATAACTTGAATCTGACAAAAGTGGTAATAAATAAAAATTCTATGAAAATTAGCCAATGAAAATCAGACAATGCTTTTGAATTGTGGTTCAACAGAATCACTTTAAAAAGCAAACTCATGAAACAGGCCTGGACAAAAATGATGGTACCCCTAGAAAAGATTGAAAATAATGTGACCATAGGGACATGTTCAACCAAGATGTGTCCTCTAATTAACATCGCAGGTGTCTACAAACTTGTAATCAGTCAGTCGGCCTATTTAAAGGGTGACAAGTAGTCACTGTGCTGTTTGGTGACATGGTGTGTACCACACTAAACATGGACCAGAGGAAGCAAAGGAGAGAGTTGTCTCAGGAGATTAGAAAGAAAATTATAAACAAGCATGTTAAAGGTAAAGGCTATAAGACCATCTCCAAGCAGCTTGATGTTCCTGTGACTACAGTTGCACATATTCAGAAATTTAAGATCCACGGGACTGTAGCCAACCTCCCTGAACGTGGCCGCAGGAGGAGATGGATAATACGAATGGTAACAAAAGAGCCCAGAACAATCTCTAAACACATTCATGGTGAACTCCAAGGTCAAGGTACATCAGTGTCAGATCGCACCATCCGTCGTTGTTTGAGCCAAAGTGGACTTCATGGGAGACGACCAAGGAGGACACCACTGTTGAAAACAAATCATAAAAAAGCCAGACTGGAATTTGCCAAACTGCATGTTGACAAGCCACAAAGCTTCTGGGAGAATGTCCTATGGACAGACGAGACAAAGCTGGAACTTTTTGGCAAGGCACATCAGCTCCATGTTCACAGACGCAAAAATGAAGCATACCAAGAAAAGAACACTGTCCCTACTGTGAAACATGGATGAGGTTCTGTTATGTTCTGGGGCTGCTTTGCTGCATCTGGCACAGGGTGTCTTGTGTCTGTGCAGGGTACAATGAAATCTCAAGACTATCAAGGTATTCTAGAGAGAAATGTGCTGCCCAGTGTCAGACAGCTTGGTCTCAGTCACAGGTCACGGGTCTTGCAACAGGATAATGAACCAAAACACACAGCTAAAAACACCCAAGAATGGCTAAGAGCAAAACATTGGACTATTCTAAAGAGGCCTTCTATGAGCCCTGATCTAAATCCTATTGAACATCTGTGGAAGGAGCTGAAACATGCCGTTTGCAGAAGGCACCCTTCAAACCTGAGACAACTGAAGCAGTTTGCTCATGAGGAGTGGGTCAAAATACCTGCTGAGAGGTGGAGAAGTCTCACTGACAGTTACAGAAATCGTTTGATTGCAGTGATTGCCTCAAAAGGTTGTGCAACAAAATATTAAGTTAAGGGTACCATCACTTTTGTCCAGGCCTGTTTCATGAGTTTGTTTTTTAAAATTATTCTGTTGAACCACAATTCAAAAGTCTGATTTTCATTGGTTAATTTTCATAGAATTTTTATTTATTACCACTTTTGTCAGATTCAAGTTATTTCTGTGACCATTGTGGGTTTTTCTTTCATTAACAGAGAAGTACCAACAATTTTGTCCACGTGTGTATGATCTCTCTTTCTAGTACCTGTTAAAACTCTTGCAGCAGCATTTTGGATCAACTGAAGACTTTTTAGAGATGTTTTAGGACAACCTGATAATAAAGAGTTACAATAATCTAATCTAGAGCTAACAAAAGCGTGGATCAGTTTCTCAGCATCACTCTGAGACAAGATGCTCCTAATCTTGGCAATATTACGCAAATGATAGAAGGCAGTCTTTGAAACGAATTTAATATGTGAATTGAAAAACAGATCTTGATCAAAAATAACTCCAAGGTTCTTCACAGAGCTATTTAGAGAAAGAGTAACTGCATCCAAACTAAAAGTTTGATTTGGAAAGGTATTTCTAAGGTTTTTTGGACCAACAAGAATGACTTCAGTCTTATCTGAATTTAAAGCAGGAAATTACAAGTCATCCAAGCTTTGATTTCCTTAAGACAGGCTTCTAACTTGGCTAATTGATTACTATCATCTGGCTTCATTGGCAGGTATAATTGTGTCATCTGCATAACAATGAAAATGTATACAGTGCTTTCTAATAATGTTGCCTAACGAAAGCATATATAAACTAAAAAGAGTAGGGCCTAACACAGATCCCTGTGGAACTCCATCACTGAGCTTTGAGTTGAAAGAAAATTCATTATTGACATGAACAAACTGGAACCTATCAGATAAATAAGATCTAAACCACTGCAACGAAGTTCCATTAAGTCCAACATAGTGTTCTAATCTATCTAGTAGAATATTATGATCAATAGTATCAAAAGCTGCACTAAGGTCTAAAAGGTCAAGTATAGAAACAAGTCCATTATCAGATGCGATGAGGAGGTCATTAGTGACCTTCACTAAGGCTGTTTCAGTACTATGATGGATTCTAAACCCAGATTGAAACTCTTCAAATAAACCATTCCTCTGCAAGTGGTCAAATAATTGTGTAGCAACAACTCTTTCTAAGATTTATGAAATGAAAGGGAGATTAGAGATTGGTCTATAGTTAGTTAAAACTCCTGGATCCAGCGTTGGCTTTTTGAGTAAGGGTTTAATTACAGCAGTTTTAAAAGCCTGTGGTACATGGCCTAAAGTTAATGAAGAGTTGATTAAATTAAATTTTAATTTAATTTAATTATTTGAAGAAAAAAGCTACCAATAAATGAGAAGACTTCTTTAAATAACCTGGTAGGAACAGGGTCTAAAAGACAAGTTGAAGGCTTGGATGAGGAAACTATTTTGTCTAATTCTAAAAGGTCAATTGGAGTAAACTGATCCAAACAGATGTCAATTGAAGGAGTTGTAATAGTTACTGAATTTAAATTAACGGTGGGAAGAATCTGACTGATTTTGTCTCTGATAGATGAAATTTTATGATTGAAAAAGTTCATAAAGTCCTGACTAGTAAGCTCTAAGGGAATGCTAGGATTGACAGAGTCCTGACTCTTTGACAGCCTGGCTACAGTGCTGAAAAGAAACCTGGGATTATTCTTGTTCTCTTCTATTAATGCAGAATAATAACTCGTTCTAGCTTTTCTAAGAGATTTTTTATAAATTAAAAGATGATTTCTCCAAGCTAAATAGATTTCATCTAAATTAGCAGAGCGCCATTTTCTTTCTAACTGACGAGTCTTCTGTTTTAAGCTACGAGTTTCTGTGTTGAACCAAGGAGTTTGAAATCTGTGATTAGACTTTTTCTTTTTTAAAGGGGCTACCATGTCTAGTCTTATGCAGAGAAGCTGTAACACTATCTACCATGCTATCAATTACAGAAGGAGTAGGCTGTCTATAGCTTATTTCCGTTGTGTTGACACATGGCATAGAGGAAACAATCTGCATAAATTTGGTAACATCATCATCTGAGAGGCATCTACTGTAGTAATATTTTTCCTTAGGAACCAAATAGTCAGAAATAGTAAAATCAAAGGTTAACAGACAATGGTCTGACAGTACAGGGTTATGAGGAGACACTACCAGCTTTTCTATTTCTATGCCATACGTCAGAACAAGGTCCAACGTATGGTGGAGATAATGGACTAGCAGATCTGAAATGTATTTTGGCCCTAAACCATTCAGAGCTTTGCTGTATCTTGAAGCTTTGGTAAACAGCTAAAATAACAAAATTTGTGTCAGTATCCAAATATATATGGACCTAACTGGGATGAAAATAGTCTGTTACCATCCCGTACTCAGTACCCTTCAAAGATTCAGTGGCGCATAGGCGTAATTTATGGGGGAGGGGGGTTTCCAACCCCCCCGACAAATCAAATCCATCCAATATACCCCCCAATAATCACATAATTATAATTTATAAAAAAAAAAAATCTACAAGTGAGTGAAGAAGTTGTCATTTTTTCATTTGCAAGCAATGAAAAGTAACATTTCTAATAATAAAACAATGCCTGCCTTTCTTAGCAGGAAGCAGGAACAACACACCTTTCGAGACCAAGATGTGCACATTTTGGACAGAGAAGAGGGGTGGCTTGAAAGAGGTGTTCAGGAAGCCATCTATGTTAAAGTGGAACAGCCCTCTCTTAACAGAGGAGGGGGACTAAGACATCATCTGTCCTCCGCTTACAATGCCGTGTTAAAAACCATTCCTCGACACTTTATGGACAAATGAACTTGCTCTGAGTCTCAGGTTTAAAGGAGCAGCACTAAGTTTTTTGGCTTTTTTTTTTCTCCTTCTCCTTTTGTCCTCCTTGATTACATACCATGGACTACATTCATTTTTTTTTTACTACATTTCTCACAAGTCATGTGACCTCCTTGCAGGTTATTTATTGGCCAGTGACACTTCATTCTACAGTCTGACAACTGATGATGGTGTTTGGATGAACACTGAAACGTCTTGTATTTTAATTAGTTTTTAGTCCAGTGTTTTTAATAAAAAATTCCTTTTGAAAGTCACACTTAAATGTTTCAGATCAAATAAGTTTAAATATTAGATAAAGATAACACAAGTAAACACAAAATGTAGTTTTTAAATGAAGGTGTTTATTATTAAGGGGAAAAAAATCCAAACCTACATGGTCCTGTGTGAAAAAGTGATTGCCGCCCTGTTAAAATATAAATTAACTGTGGTTTATCACATCTTTGGAAAGCTGAGTTCAATTTTCTAGCCATTTCTAAAGCTTTGGGACGCCAGTGAACCACAGTGAGAGCCATTATCCACAAATGGCGAAAACATGGAACAGTGGTGAGCCTTCCCAGGAGTGGCTGACTGACCGTAATTACCCCAAGAGCGCGGCGACGACTCATCCAAGAGGTCACAAAAGGCCCCACAACAATATCCAAAGAACTGCAGGCCTCACTTGCCTCAGTTAAGGTCAGTGTTCAGGACTCCACCATAAGAAAGAAATTGGGCAAAAATGGCCTGCGTGGCAGAGTTCCAAGACCAAAACCACTGTTGAGCAAAAAGAAGATGAAGGCTCGTCTCAGTTCTGCCAGAAAACATCTTGATTATCCCCAAGACATGTAGGAAAACACTCTGTGGACTGATGAGACAAAAGTTGAACTTTTTGGAAGGTATGTGTACCATTACATCTGGCGTAAAAGTAACAGCATTTCAGAAAAGGAAAATCATACCAACAGTAAAATATGGTGGTGGTAGTGTGATGGTCCGGGGCTGTTTTGCGGCTTCAGGACCTGGAAGACTTGCTGTGGTAAATCGAACCATGAATTCTGCTGTCTACCAAAAAATCCTGAAGGAGAATGTCCGGCCATCTGTTTGTGACCTCAAGCTGAAGCGCACTTGGGTTCTGCATCAGGACAATGATCCAAAACACACCAGCAAGTCCACCTCTGAAAGGCTTAAGAAAAAAACAAAATGAAGACTTTGGAGTGGCCTAGTCAAAGGCCTGACCTGAATCTTACTGAAATGCTGTGGCATGACCTTAAAAATGTGGTTCATGCTCTAAAACCCTCCAATGTGGCTGAATTACAACAATTCTGCAAAGATGAGTGGGACAAAAATTCCTCCACAGTGCTGTAAAAGACTCATTGCCAGTTATCACAAACGCTTGATTGCAGTTGTAGCTGCTAAGGGTGGCCCAGCCAGTTATTAGGTTTAGGGGGCAATCACTTTTTCACACAGGGCCATGCAGGTCTGGATTTTTTTTCCCCCTTAGTAATAAACACCTTCATTTAAAAACTGCATTTTGTGTTTACTTGTGTTATCATTGTCTATTTAAATTTGTTTGATGATCTGAAACATTTAAGTGTGACAAACGTACAAAAAAATGAGAAATCAGGAAGGGGGCAAACACTTTTTCACACTACTGTAACAGGTATTAAGTAGGCCTGCTGCTTCATAGTGGCATAGACTATTACAAGGCTGAATATAGATTTGGTAAATTAGGGAAATAATTTTTACAACTGTTACTAATATGGGAATGCCTAAATAAAGGGGTAAATTAGCCTCGTCCTTTTAGCAAAGTTAATGATTTTGCGTTCTCCCTCCACACTAGGATACATACTGTATGCTGTCATTTTTTGCTTAAAAAAATCCTTTTCCTTTAAAAATGAAAAAGAGGACGTTGGAGACAACTGCCTGTACTGATGACCTGACAGTCCTATAATAAAAAAGATTTTTTTTTAATCCTTATACGGGCCGAGATCTCAACCCCCCCCCCCCCCCAATGTTTGAAACAAAGTTACGCCCTTGCAGTGGCAGTACCCAGTAGAATTGTTTCTACTCGATACAAGTATTATTATATTGAAAGATTTTGTTGAGCAATTCATGAAGTTGAGAAGTGAACAATATGAAGTGACAAAGGTCATCATATAGTGGCTGTAAGAACGTAAAACTACTTTCACCCCTGGATATGTGCAATTTAAAAAATTAAAGGAAAAAACATATAACATGGGTATTCTGCACATGGGCTACAGGGACTCAACATGCTTGTTCACGTTCAACCATGTGCTTAGAGGGGATTTTTGCAGCTTCCCATCACCCACTTTGTCTGGGGAAAGAATTCAGGTGCACAACAATGACGAAGTACTTGAGCTTGAGCTACTTGAAGTTCTGAAAAGAACATGTTGGTGGACACTGGTTTAGATATTTTCTTTTGTGGTATTCTACCCAACAACATGCACTGACATGCAAAGTCTGTTTTGGTAAAAACTGAACTTTTATTAAATTAATCATCCTATGACCAGTCAGATCTATGGTCTAGAGATGGCTTCTTCTTCATCTGATTTTGACAAAGCACTTAAAAAAAAAAGCACATTTACCAATAGGACATTGAAATTTGCAACAAGAAAAATGCCACAAATTTTACAAGAAAAAAAAAGGTGCTGTAAATTTACATGGAAAAAAGTTACAAATTTCTGAGGAAAAAAGCTTCATAACTAAGAAGAAAAATCTGCTGTTGCTAGTGTTGCCCTGCTACAGTAGTTTGCTCTTATAACTCAAGTGTTTTATTCTTTTTATGGCTCAAAAGCAGATTTTTTTTGTCCTAAAAGTGCTCAAAATTAATCTTTCTCAGGGCTGTTTCTAGCCTGTTGGGAGCCCTATGCTTAATCATGTTTTTAAATAATTATTTTTAAAATGGGGAAGTATTCAAACCTTTTTAAATGAAAGGACGAAAAAAAAACCCTTCTCCCCTCCCCTAAAAACATAAGAAAAATTAAGTTGGGTTTGCCTCGATTGTGTTTTTCCGATCAGTGTTCCCCCAAACATTCAGGGCTCCGTGGGAAATTGTCTGATTTCACTTCTAAATTGGTCCAAAAAAACTGCAAATAATCTGCCGTTGTTGTGCATGTGTGTCTACAGACACCAACCTACGGTTGCATTTCCTCTTGTATCCATGTCCTGCGAGATTGGTTACAGTCCCATGGACCTTATACTTTCAAATAATATTGGCAGCTGGTCACAGGAACATGAAGCTGCTTGGAGATGGTCTTATAAACTTTACCTTTAACAAGCACCAATATAGGGGGACAAGGCAAGGCAAGTTTATTTGTATAGCACATTTCGTGTACAAGACAATTCAAAGTGCTTTACATAAAAACATTAAAGCATTACAGCAAGCTGCAAAAGGAATACCTAAGAATTTAAACAAATGTATTTATGTATTTATTTATTCCACAAATTTTATTGTCGATACATTGTTTAATTTTAAAGTTTATAGGCATGTTTAAGTGCAACTGTTCCAGCGAAGAAAGAGAGCAGCGCATAATAGAGAAACAAAGAGAAAATCACGGAGAAGAAGAGGACAAAAAAAAGCGAGACTTAAACTTTCCAAAGTATTGCATTTTACCAAAAATAAATAAATGAAACAAGTTCAATGTAGACTCTGTAAAGCAGAGTGGTCACATCACAGTGGCACTACAGCGAAGCAGCCATCCACCCTCCTCCTCCCCCTCTCCCTCCGCTTCGCTGCCCCGGCTCCGGCCGCCTGTCAGTGGCCTCCACTGCACTCCATCCCAGTGATGAATGGCCGAAGTTGGGCCAAATCTAAGCACCACATCGGTAAGTTTAGTGAATAAAGTTAGCGCTTTTTATTTTCGGTGAGCAACTGAGCTTTAGAAAACTGACCACACTGTTGGTGTGCTGTCTGTCATTTTACCTGACAGAATCTCTCTTGGAGACGGCTGTGACGCAGGTGTAGTGTGGCCACCTACTGATCGTTTCAAACCGTCAGTTTCAAAGTTATTTCAGAGATGGAAGGTACTGAAAAATTTGTCCAGGTGTGCATATGTCGTAAATATAAAAGAAAAAAGTTGTAAATTTACAAAAAAGGCCACAAATTTGCAAGAAAAGTGTAAAGAAGAACAAGATTTAGATGAAAAAAATTAAGAAAAAAGTTGATTTATAAGAAAAATATTGAAAACTTACAAGGAAAAAAATGCAACTTTATCAGAAAAATATTCAACTTTGAGAAAAAAAAGTTGAGGGTAATTTTAATTTTCCTCCTACCCCTTACCAAGTCCATTCCTCTGGCCTGTTAACCACATCCAGTCATCACCTCACACAGACAGCACATTAGCAGCCGTCTTGCCCCATAATCACCATCCATTCATCAATGGATGGTGCAAAGTTGGTACGAATGGGAAGCAAAGTTCGGTCACGTTTAACTATCAACTTTGAGAGAATTTAACTCAGCAATTGGAAACGTGTAGCTTCCTAGGGCTTCGCCACCCCCCCAAAACAAACAAACAAAAAAAACCTACTCAATAATTAAAAATGTACAGGAAAAAAAGTGTAACAAAATGTAGGAATGATCAGCAAATTTACCAGAGTGGCAAAGACAAAAATTGTACATGTTGTATTTTTAAAAAACTTCACACCGGGTCAGCTGTTTTACTTTATTTACCTACATTTTGCAGCACCATGCAAAACAAAGTTGGTATAATTACTCAATACATCTCTTTAGAGCAGGAGTGTCCAATCATGTGCCATGGAGGACCAAGACCCCGCAAGCTTTACCTCCAACCAGTGTCTTCAACAGCAGATTTCACTGAATTTCTTCCCACTGAATGCTGATAAGTGAAAAGACCTGCTGAAGAGACTGAATAGAAGAGAAAACCTGCAGTCTTGGCCCTCCATGGCACATGATTGGACATCCCTGCTTTAGAGGATGCCAGCTCCTAATTTAGCTGATGCAAAGTGGTATTCACACGAAACAAATTTTCATGAAGGTGGACCAAAGCTGAATTGATGAACACATTGGTAGCCTTCAACAACAGCACTACTTCTGACACAAAAGCTCGAGGAAGACTGGAGATCCACAATGTTGCTGATACAAAAATGTAAAAAATAAATCAGCGTGAGAGAAATAAACAAGGAGATGGATGTAGTGTCCTCAAATGTCTGTCTAGGTGTTGGGCTAAATTCAAGTTTTAACTATTGTAAAGCTACGGTCACAAATACCATTACAAACGGCTGTGAACACCGTACGAATGATTTTTGGACCATTTTGTACGGCCTTCTTAAGGCAGCCGTAGGAGACTCCAGCGTTCATAGACCATTCGTTAGTTCGTGGCCAGGTCGATGGTCTTGTCCAAAATTTCCATGAACCCCCCACAAAAACTCCTTATCATAGGGCGGCGATATGAATGCCACAGGAACAACGCAAGAACTACGCAAGATATTGGCTGTAAGTTTGCCTCAAGAACACCTTAAAGATGCCCTCTAGTGACTCTAAAACCACCAAAACATCACCAAAAACAAATGTGTATTGCCCAAAATTGTATTGTGGCTTTTTATACACAAAAAAATTTTCATTGCCTTAGAATTGCTTGGAAAGAGCTTTTTACATCTTCCACCTACTTAAGCATGTGCGGATCTATGAATATTCTAATTAGCTCCACCCATACTCCCACCCACCAATAGCTGGAAGACGAGCTGAGGACTTTGAGCCAGGGCTCCGTAGAAGGCGATCCAACTTGAGGAAGGATCATTCTCAGTGGGGCGGAAAGTCGCTGCCCGGCCCCACTTGGAGGCTGAAATATGAGCCGCCCAGTGGGCCACTTTTGGCAAGCAGAATTGGCACCGGCTTGCTGCAGGAGCTGGCAGATGGGGTGCCACGCTCCGTAAGACCGCGGCCTATGGGTATTCTAATTAGCTCAATGAGACTGCGCCATGTCCGCCAGCAACTGCATCGATCTGGCACCAGTTCTGCTAACTAAAAGTGGCCCACTGGGTGGCTCACATTCCACAGCTCAGCTGCCCCCCCATCTGCCAACGAAGTGAGCTGACAGCAGCTAAGCCAGGTGCCCCCCTCTTCCCTCCCTCCTCTCTGCCTCTTTCCGTTCTCTCTCTGCTGCTCCTTGGCTCCTTCCTCTTCCCCCAAAGCAGCCAAGAGCATCCATCTGATTGGTAAACGTTATAACTAATCAGGCTAAGCAGGAATACTTACATAGCTTACATAGTTAGAAATGGTCTGTCTAAACTCGCCCGTTTGAGGGGGTGTTTCCAAACTGGAAATTCACAGCAGAAAAACACAGACTTGGGACTGCGGTAAGATTTTGCTCTGGCTATGTCTTGTAAGTCACAAAAAAAACATGTTACAGACATGTTAACAACAGAAAAAAACTTTATTCATTTTAAGTTGTTCTTGAGGGCTCCTTACAGCAGTTGTAGGAAACGTCGTACGAATCCCCGTTCGTACGGAGATTTGTACAGCATGCATAAGGTAGTAGTGAGGCATTCATAAGGTGGAAGTACGTCATTCGTGCGACATTTGTGCCGACAAAATGTGCTGAAAGCTGTAAGATCTTTCTACCAACGACTTGAGAGTGCTGTGAGTTGCACAAAATTTTTCGTAAGATGGCAGTAAGTATGTCATAGGAAGATCCCAAGGCATTCTTATGAAGAATGTAAGAACTCTAGGGCCATCGTATGACAGAAAAGCACCTCATTTCTCATGAATGTCTCAAGCTGCTCTTGCAACTTGAATGGCAGCTGTAAAAAAAATATGCCCCCTCCACAAATGTCTGCCAACTCCAGAATTCGTAGGAACTGGGAGATTCTTACAAACCCATTGTTCATAAGAATCCTTGGCTACATTCACACTGCAGGTCTTAATGCTCAATTCAGATTTTTTTGCTGAGATTCGATTTTTTTGTGTGAGCGTTGACATTATAATTTAAATGCGACCCCCATCAGACTCATGGTCTACAGCTATGAAATGACCCGCATGCGCAGAAGAAAACGTAACATCAGACACAGCTGTCAGACTTTGGGCGCATGCGCACGCAGCGACCAGCAGCGGGTGAAAAAAGTTCGACGTCTGTGTCTTTGTTTTTATGTACTTTAATGTGTTTCAACATAATTCTCTGTGTCGTTTTTGTCCTTGAATGCTTGTGGACTATAAAACAAAGAGCTCCCTGGTTCCATCAGTATGGATTTTCTTCTTGTTTTTGCACTGGCGTTTCTTTCCTACCGGCTCTTTGTCTTGGAGGTAAGCACAATCGCGGTCACGCTGGGAAGAATACAGTATTCCAGAGACATGTTACTGCATTTAAACATGGATAATGCAGCATCTGTGTTTGAGTCCATGCCGCAACTGCCGGACTTTATTTTAAGAGATTTTCATGGACACAGCGATGAAAAGAGAGACAAGAGGAGGAAACGCGGAAAGCGTGGAGGCGTAAGATTAAGCCTGAGGAGGCGTCAGCTTAACTGCATTCCTCTTCCTTCCATTATTATGGGGAACGTACAATCCCTGAGAAATAAAGTGGATGAAATTCAAGGGAATGTACGATATCAGAAGGATTTCAAGAACTGCTGTGTCATGGCTTACACGGAGATGTGGCTTACGGCACATGACCGGGATGCGGACCTGTGTATTGATGGCTTTGGAGCCCCACTTCGCTCGAATCGGCAGGAAGAGGTAACGGGGAAACATTAGGGGGGCGGCGTATGTTTATATATTAATAAACAGTACTGTACATCTGTCACAGTCAGAGAGAGCATCTGTACACCAGATGCGGAGCTTCTGTCCGTGTCACTACGCCCCTTTTATCTGCCCCACGAGTTCCCCCAACTTTTCATAATGACTGTGTACATTCACCTGAGGGCAGATGCTGACTCTGCCTCCAGCACCGTCTTTGATGTGGTACAGCGGTTGCAGTCGATTTCCCCAGAGGCTCCAAATTTTATCCTTGGGGATTTTAACCATGTTTCTTTAAAGAAGACTATTAAAAACTTTTATCAGTATGTCTCCTGCCCAACCAGGTGAAAAAAGACATTGGACCTGTGCAATGGATCCATTGACAGGGCCTATAAATCTATTCCCCTCCCCCCCTTTAGGATCCTCAGATCACAACTGTGTACATTTGCTGCCCATATATAAAACTGCTCTCAGAAGAGACAAGGCGAAGACCAGAGACATAAACGTGTGGACAGAGGATTCAGTGCACTGCCTCCAAGAATGCTTTAACTGTACGGACTGGGAGATGTTCACACTGTCCTGCGGAGATGATTTGGACTCTTTAGTGGACGTGACATGCTCATACATGGCTTTCTATAGAGACATGATTGTTCCACGTAAACGAGTCAAAATACATCTCAACAACAAGCCATGGGCTACAAAATCAGTTAAATCCTGCTTACAGAGGAAAACAGTTGCCTTTAAACAGGGGTCTGTTTCTGAGCTGCAGGTTGCCACAGAAGAGCTGAAGGCCGAAATTTTAAGAGCAAAACAGAATTATAAATCAGATTTGGAAAGCAAGATGGCAACAAAGAAGCTTGGTTCAGCCAGTATGAAAACTATTGCAGGCCTTCAGAGCACAGAGCGCAGTAATCGTGCGTTTTTAGATGGTTTTAATTCAGACACAGAGCTGGCTAATGCCCTTAATTGTTTTTATGGTCGTTCTGACTCCTTTGATTTTAGCACAGAAACCCAAGATTAGAAACAGAAACTCAAAGACAATCAGCACTTTAATATTGAGGTGCAGGATGTTAAAAGGGCGTTCTGTGCTGTAAAAGTGAACAAAAGTCAGGGCCCTGATAATATATGTGGGCGCTTGGTAAAGTCCTGTGCACATGAACTGAGTCCTGTATTTCACTACATTTTTAATAAGTCCTTACAGACACAACATGTGCCTAAGATCTGGAAAGATGCTGTGGTTGTCCCCATTCCAAAATCCAGCTGTCCTAAAACGGTAAATGATTTTAGACGAGTTGCTTTGACTTCAATTTTAATGAAAATTTTTGAAAAATTGGTCAGATTTGAGGTCCTAAAGCAGACTGAGCATGCATTGGATCCTTTGTAGTTTGCCTATAGGCCTCACAGAGGAGTAGAGGATGCCACTGTCACTCTGTTTAACATGCTTTTTGAACATCTGGATTTTAATGGGACAAACGCCAGGCTTTTATTTGTGGACTTTTCCTCCGCCTTTAATACAATCCAACCTCATATTTTAGTTGAAAGGCTCCTGCAACAATTTGATTTGAGTAATAATCTGGTGGGTTGGATTCTGTATTTCTTAACCAACAGGACACAGAGAGTAATGGTCAATGGTACATTGTCTGACCTAAAGTGCTCTTCTACTGGCTGTCCTCAGGGGTGTGTGTTGTCACCACTACTCTTCATCCTGTACACAAACATGTGTCGGAGCAGACATGACAACAGACACATTACAAAGTATGCTGATGATTCAGTTGTCAGTCTCCTCCAGGATGGTGAGAGTGGCCACAGCCCAGTAGTTGATGATTTTGTTCACTGGTGTGAGGATTCCTACCTGCAGCTGAATACGACAAAAACTAAAGATATGATTATTGACTTTAGGAGGAAAACTCCCAGGCACGAAGTCACTGTACTAAAAGGTCAGACCACTGAATGTGTACAATCCTACAAATATCTTGGGACGATTATTGATAATAATTTAAACTTTGAAGAGAACTCTGAAAGGGTGTGCAAAAAGGATCAGCAACATTTGCATTGTTTAAGGAAACTTGCACGCTTCCAAATTGACCGAACCATAATGATAATGTTTTATCGGGCTTTTATTGAATCTGTTTTATCCTTTTCTTTAGTGTCATGGTTTGGTCAAATAAAACTGAAACAGAGGAAATCCTTGGATCAGGTAGTTAGATGGTCCAGTCGTTTGCTTGGTGAATCACAGCTGAGCCTGACATCCCTGTACACCAGACAGGTACAGAGGATGGCTACCTCCATTTTAAATGATGACTCCCACCCTTTGCACTGCCACTTTCAGCTTCTTCCCTCCAGATGGAGGTTTGCTGTCCCAAAAAGTAAAACCCAGCACTACAAAAGCAGCTTTGTTCCTGCTGCTGTCAAAGAGTTGAACAAGATGCAACGATATATTGC
This sequence comes from Pholidichthys leucotaenia, assembly GCA_020510985.1. Classification (NCBI taxonomy): domain Eukaryota; kingdom Metazoa; phylum Chordata; class Actinopteri; order Cichliformes; family Pholidichthyidae; genus Pholidichthys; species Pholidichthys leucotaenia. The sequence goes on from CM035842.1 coordinate 169,034,768, forward strand.
ACATAATTTAGTTACCTATTTATTAATTTTATTTTATATTTACTTATTTTTGTAGGTTTTTTATTTGGGTTCTAAATCTTTTATTGAGTTTTAGACTTTTGAGTTTTTAACCTCTTTGACTAGTCTTTAACTTTTTAATATGACCCTTCTCTCTTATCTCTTGGTTTTTTCTCTTATCTCTTTGTCCTATGTCCTGATTGGTGGAGCCTTGAGTATTTTTATCATGTTTATAGTCAGCTTCATGTGTGCCTGTGCTTGTGTTCATGTTGAATGTAATTGTGGTTTGTAAATATGGATGTCACCTGACTGTAAAACAAATCTACCTACGGGTACAAATAAAGTAACCTGAAAATGAACCTGAAGCGTTGCGTTTACGGAAGTAAATATGAGCCCCAAACAATTGAGGGGGACAGAACTTCTTCAGCTTGATGCAGCGCAGCAAAATAAAAATGTTAAAATCATTCAGAAATGATTATGCGCAAAATAAGTGAGACCAGCTTCCTTCCTCTACATGCCAGATGACAGCAGTGATCAGCTCTGCTTTAACAGAACTGATTGATTAAACAACTCTCTTGAAAATGAGACCCTGTGTCTTAATGTCAAGTTAAGTTAATGTTAATGTCCACTATTGACAGTGTCACCACGGAAAGACAGATCACCACGTACCCAAATCAGAAGCCGTGGATGAACAGAGAAGTGCGGCTTCTGCTAAAAGCACGTAACAATGCCTTTAGATCTGGTGATGCACAGGCCTACAGTTCATCCAGGGCAGATCTGAAGAGGGGCATCAAGAAGGCCAAGCACAGCTACAAGCTGAAGGTGGAGGAACATTTTGGGGACTCTGACCCCCGACGTATGTGGCAGGGCATTCAAGCTATCTCTGATTATAAGCCCAGCAACTCCATACCTATAGCCATGACTGTGCCCTTTCTCAATGAGCTAAATAACTTCTATGCTCGTTTTGACAAGGACAACAACGAAAAGAACATCAATTTCCCACCCTCTGATGACCTCCACCACCTCACACTCACCCACACCGACGTCCGTAATGCACTGAGTCATGTCAACGTACGTAAGGCTGCTGGCCCTGATGGCATTCCTGGGTGTGTGCTGAGGGCATGCGCTGAGCAGCTGGCAGGGGTCTTCACAGACATCTTCAATCTGTCCCTGGCCCAGGCCGTGGTACCAGCGTGCTTCAAGACCACTTCAATAGTACCAGTGCCGAAACATTCAACACCATCGTGCCTAAATGACTATCGTCCTGTGGCACTGACGCCCATAGTCATGAAGTGCTTTGAGCGACTGGTCTTGGCACAGCTCAAAAAAGGCCTGCCCCCTACACTGGACCCTCATCAGTTCGCCTACCGGAGCAACAGGAGTACAGAGGATGCGGTTTCTACAGCGCTGCACTATGTACTCGCACACCTGGATGACAAGAACACCTATGCAAGAATGCTGTTTATTGACTTCAGCTCAGCATTCAACACAGTTATCCCCTCCAAGTTGATCACTAAACTTGGGGACCTGGGAATCAGTACCTCCACCTGCAACTGGATCATGGATTTTCTGACCAACAGACCCCAGCATATTAGGTCAGGCCCCAACCGTTCTTTCGTCATCACACTCAACACTGGTGTACCACAGGGCTGTGTGCTCAGCCCATTCCTCTACTCCCTCTACACCCATGACTGCAGGCCTATGTATGGATCCAATTCCATCATAAAGTTCGCAGATGACACCACGGTGATTGGACTCATCAGGGACAACGACGAGTCTGATTACAGGGCAGAGGTTGAGCACTTGGCTACTTGGTGCGCTGACAATAACCTGCTCCTTAACACCAGCAAAACCAAGGAGCTCATAGTGGACTACAGGAAGGAGAGGGAAGAGACACATGACCCCATCCATATCAATGGCATAGCTGTTGAACGTGTCCCCAGCTTCAAATTCCTGGGGACCCACATCTCGGAGGACCTGTCCTGGTCAGTTAACACCACCAGCCTGATCAAGAAGGCCCATCAGTGCCTCTTCTTCTTGAGGACATTGAAGAAGAACCATCTGTCAACTGACATCCTGGGCAACTTCTACCGCTGCGTGATAGAGAGCACCCTGACCAACTGTATCACAGTCTGGTATGGGAGCTGCTCTGTAGCTGACCGCAAGGCGCTGCAGCGGGTGGTGAAAACCGCCCAACGCATCACAGGGACTCCACTTCCAGCTATAGAGGACGTCTACAGGAAAAGATGTCTGCGCCGGGCACGCAGCATTCTTAGGGACTCCAACCATCCTGCTCATGGACTGTTCCAGCTTCTCCCCTCCAGAAGACGTTTCAGAAGCCTTCGGACTAGAACCAGCAGGTTTAGGAACAGTTTCTTTCCAACAGCTGTCACGTTATTGAACTTAGTTCCCCGCTGACTCTCTTACCATCATCTTTTACCATCCTCACCTGTACATAACTGCATAACTACATCTAACTTATTGCAAATTATTTGCACATAACAGTACTCTTAACTTTCTGCTGCACTGCTGCATATATTTGCATATATTTGCTTAAATTGCACATACTGTTAATTACCGTATATACTGCACTGCTGTCCTTTGCACTTCTGATTGGATGCTAAACTGTATTTCGTTACCTTGTATTCATATATGTGTAATGACAATAAAGTTGAATCTAATCTAATGGGATTACCTGTATAAATAAGGTTAATAAAAAATAAACAGCGCGGCTAGTACCAGCAGTGTAACACCGGTCCCGCATAGGAAGGAGAAGCCGCCGGAGACTCCCCTCTCCTGAACTGTGTCCTCGTATCCCTGTATCCGGCAAGTGTTGCCAACTTGCTGACTTTCTCGCTAAATCTGCCAACTCTTCAAATCTTCTTGGTGACTTTTTTGGTCACAAGCAACTAGCGACGAATCTAGCGACTTTTTCTGGTATTACTGGAGATTTTTGTGGTATTTTGGAGACTCTAATGTAAAAGCACTATGGTTGTTTGTTGAGGACAGTTACTGTCCTCAACAAACAACAGGTGCTACCGTGAGCCTGTCCCCATCCCAAAGCACTCACAGGCCGTCAGTTTCACAGTAGCCTCGTGCAGCAGTGAGCTGCAGTCAGAGAGGAGACCCACGCTACTCGCGTCCAGACTGTAAATGAGTTGCATGTGCACAACCCCCCCACCACCACCACCACTACCAATCCCGCCCTGTTTTACAGAACGGGATGTAAATGTTTTTTCACCATCAGTCACTACATTTGACTTACAGCCTCAGTCACATACTCACCTTGTCCACCGTGTGTGTGTGTGTGTGTGTGTGTGTGACATAAGCTAAACAACTAGCTAGCTAGCTCATCATGTCGCAGTCTAAACCGTACACTCAAAAATACAGAAAGGAGTGGGAATCAAACCCTGAATTCAAAGGCTGGTTGAAGGCATTTACTGGAGATGATATATGGGCTTACTGCCTATACGGCCCCAAGCCTGGATAAAGGAGGAGGGTTAGACATAGAGCTAGCAATTCCACCCCGCATAAAAGTCTTTTGATTAAATTTGATATTCTAACATTTAACAATGCAGGACAAAATTGATTTATGTAATGTGGGTCTAGGCAACGCATTAAAGTCACAAAGTTATTTTGAGAAGTGACGGCCTATTTAAATAGCAAAATTAAAACAAACCAAGAATCAACAGAAGTTAATTTGTAGTTTAAAACATATTTAGGGTGATTTTTACTCACTTTTTGTCTCTCCCACAACATTATTCTTCTCTCCTACAGCATCCATAACAATTACAAGCAAATTACCAGTTATGCAAATTAGGTGATGATGTCATTTAGCGACTTCTAGTGACTTTTAGGACAGCCAATAGCTACTTTCCTTACTGAGAAGTTGGCAACACTGTATCTGGCCATTCCGCTTCACAGTCATGTCAATGTTTTTTTTAATTTAACCTTTATTTAACCAGGCAGGACAGATTAAGAACACATTCTTATTTACACCTGCGGCCTGGGGGGGAAGGGGTAACTTTACATTTTAGATATTACAGCTGCCAGGACTCACGATGTGCTGTTTACAGGGAAAAAGGAATTTGCAGCGTCCAGCATATGTGCCGTTACTGTGCGCCTGTAATGACTGACGGTTTCAGCCCCCCCGAAATTTGAAGTTGTTGGGCAGTCGGAGCCAACAAAATTATGATCCAGTCATAAAGGGAAGAAGAAGATTAATTAAAAAGACAGCACAAATCAGCTGTGTCTGCCATGCTTGCTGCATCCTCCACAGCAGAACTGTCACGTCTGTCTCACTTCAATGAGGAAAAAGTCGGATGAAATGCGACATGACCGTTCAGACTGAGGTCGCTTTGAAAAACATCAGACATGTATCCAAATTAGGACAACATATGAAAGTGGCCTGGGTCTGGTGTGTGTGTGTGTGGGGGGGGGGGGGGAATTTAAAAAAAAAAAAAAAAAAAAAAATCGGATGTGTGCTATGGGTCACGTGTGCAAAAAAGTCAGATTTGGGCCACTTTTGCCTGCAGTGTGAACATAGCCTTTGTGACCGTAGCTTTAGATACAGAGCAAATGAGGCTAAATGAGTGGCTATTCCATGCAGTCGCTGGCTAGCATCAGCTGATGTAAACAAAGGGTTTGCGGCTGTGGCCATTGATTAAAAAAAAAGTGTAAATCATGCCCATGTGATTAAAAGATGACTATAATGTGTGCTATGATGTGTGTTAGGCTAGTCTTGGCTGCAAACTCTGTTGAGACATGGTGTAGCTGGAGACAGGATAAAGCTGTGTGCAGGTTAATGCTCGTTGTTATTAAAAACAGTTTCCAACCACAGCTATGGAAAACAGAGAATATATCCAACAAGGTGGGGGTGGGGGTGGGATAACTGGCACAGTGCCTATAAAATGTACTATAAAATGTGTGTTGGGCTAAGTTCGGCTGGTATGGGCTTTTTTTTTCCCGATGGTGGTTTAGCTACAGCTACACTCCCTGTGGCTAAAGGCCTTTACATACTTCACAAGAAGAAGGATATTTGTTCTGTCTCCCAAGGCTGCAAGAATAAAATAAGAAAAAGAACACATTTGCATATGTAATGGCCTTAAGTCACAGCCAAGTTGGAGTTGTCAACTTAACCTGGCCAAAACACAGAGAAAAAAAAAGACCTATTATATTTGAGAGTACAACTTGTAAAATATAGGTTCTAGGTTCTTTTGAACCTACATAGTTAGTAGAGGATGCAAAGTGTGACCTAAAATGAAGTACACAATGTTATTTCTAAATAAAGCTAACCGAAATAATGCCCTGTTAATTTCTCTGTCCATTCACCTGAAGTTTTCACTTTAAAACTTCCTGTCTTTCTCTCTGCACAACTGGTTCATCTTAAACGTCTACATTAGTTCACCATTTTCCACTTTACGGCCTTCTAACAGAGAGACTGTCGATGAAATGTGGAATATCTCCAGAATGGCCGACCTTTATTTTTTTTCCCCAGTTTCCTTATATCACGTCTGCATGGTCTGTATGGAGGAGAGGAGGCCTGAGGGTGGAGGTGAGCTGAGAGGACAGAGCAGGCGGGCAGATACAAAGAGGCCCTGTGTCGGTGCCCTGGCTCTCTGACAGAAGATAGTGAAAGCTAAAATAATATGTAATTTGACTGGCCTCCAGTATACAAGGTCAGCACAGACGACCATGTCGGTCAACTGTGATTCCGATATGTTCTGGTTTGATGTGTGCGCATTTAGGGAGTTTCAGCTGTATGAAGGAGCTTGGCTGAACTCCAAAGCCACACAAAGAGCCTCTCTGCCAGCCGGGACTGTAGGAGGAAAGTTCATTGCTCACCCAGCTGTGCCTCCCCAAGCCTCTACATTTCCTCCATTCTTCTGTTTCATTACATTCATCTCTTCTGTACGGGCCGTTATGTTGGGGCAACGTGCTGGGTAACTGGACCCACCAGCAGGAATAAACCAGTATATTAAAACTCTGAACCATAAGACCAGTTAATTCATAGCAAATACCAGAGGTTAGGTCAGGGGTTGGGGAAACCTCTATAGCACGAGGTATTTTGGGGAATTTTTGTGTGGAGAAGACATTTTTCTTGCAGTTTTCCACCTTTGTAAATTTGTAGATAATTTCTTGTAAATATTGTAATTTTTCCCTATGAATTTTTCATTTTTTTCCTCATAACTTGTCAGTTTTTTTCTCTTAAAATTTTCACAGTTTGCCTATTAAGATAAGATAAGATAAGATAAGATAAGCCTTTATTTGATAAATTTGTGACTTCATTCTAACTAATTTTGACTTTTACATCCGTTTTTTTTTTTAATAAATTTGAGACTCAGACAGACAGACACATGGACAGATATGATTCCAAACCGGGAAATTGCAGTGTACTACCTCTTTCTCATGTTAATTTTTTTCTTATGAATTTTAAACTTTGTTGCAGATTTAGTTTTTTTTCTGTAAATGTCTTACTTTTTTGCAAATCATCAGTTTTTCCTACAAATTTACAACTCTTTCCTCCTAAATTAGTAATTTTTTCCTCATAAATTAGTCATTTTTTTCACTGAAAAATTTGTGACTTTTTAATCTTATCTTCATGACATTTTTACATACACTTGCAGCATGCATACAGTACATGCACCTCGCCTCCTCCTAAATTTGCAACTTGCTCCATCATAAAAGCAGCAGCACTCTTTATTGTCATTCAGTTTATACACTGCCAAGCTTGCACAAATCTGCAACTTTACTGACATTTTTTAAAGCCACAAGACATTGCTTGTGGTTTACAGAGCAGCAGGTTTCAGACCTCTAGGTTAGGTCACAACAAAAAACAAGTGTACCAATCCTACCTTCTCCCATTGGGCCCTGGTGGAGAGCAGATTGGGACCCCTCTGGCATGGCACGCAGGCCTCTGGAGCAGACAAAAGAAAGCACAAAGGGTCAAAGAAAATCCAGGTGGTTCATGTTATAAGATGTACAGTAAGTAACAGTTCTGTGGAAAGAGTTAACTTTAAAATATATCCTTTGTTTCTATGCCAAGTTATTCTTTTGTCAGCTGCCTGACTGGATAGAGTTATTCAGGCCTTCATGTATATAAAAGGAGAAATTCTTCTTGCTCGTCCCACCACGGCTCTGCTTTGGCTCACAGGAGTCACTCAGTAATGTGCAGTAATGTCGGAGCTGCAGCATGGAGAGAGAACGGTTACAGGAGCTGGTGCTAATCAGGACTCCACTCCACTCCAGTACCCTACTTGACACTGAATTAAGACAAAGACTTTTGGCAACAACACAAATGTTAAAGTGGTCCAGAATTGTTTTTGCCATTTTCTGTCAGAGCAGCTAGAAATGACACCCAATATTCAAGCATCAATGGAAAAAAATAACAACACTTTTGGCCATAAAGTTGTTTCTGTGATAGATGCTTATAAATGTTAAATGTACAGTGGTGTGAAAAAGTGTTTACCCCCTTCCTGATTTCTCCTTTTTTTTTGTATGTTTGTCACACTTAAATGTTTCAGATCAAACAAATTTAAATATTAAACTAGAAAAGCACTCATAGAGCGCATACCTCCACCAAGGCTCCTTCCGTTTCTTATGGATCACCTCCAAAATGTAATGGGTTTGTGTGTAGGCCTATAGCCACTTGTGGTGAAAATTGCATCAAAGTCTGTCCATCAGTTTTGGAGTATTGTTGCAAACAGACTGTGAGAAGATAAGAGCCTTGGCTGAGTTACGCATTCTCAGTTCATCACCAAAATATAATGGGTTCCTCTCCAGCCGAAGAACCACCTCTGGTGAAAATTTTGTCCAAATCCATCCAGTAGTTTTTGTGTAATCCTGCTGCACAAATACAAACAAAGCCCTTGGTGGAGGTATGCACTCTCACAACATCACCAAAATCTAATCATCTGTTCCCCGTGCCATTACACACCTTTCATGAAAATTTCATCAAAATCCGTTCATAACTTTTGAGTTATGTTTGTAACAGACAGACAGACAAATGCCGGTAAAAACATTACCTCCTTGGCGGAGGTAACAACGATAACACAAGTAAGAAGAAGAAGAAGAAGCCATTTCTATTGCCATTCAGTCCATACAGCCAATCATGTACAGTAGAATGAAATTACGTTTCTCCTACCTACAACGTTAATCACATGTAGAATCAGAGGGGTCGCTACCATGCAAGGCGCCGCCAAACACAACTTATCCTTCCCCCATTTTATTACGCTGAGCATCAAGCTAAAAATAAAAGGCAGTGTGGAGAATGTGTTGAAGGATGAGACTGAGTTTATTCCTCAGGTTCAGCTTTATTCACAATCACATACTCCAACATTTCAAAGCAGAAAAAAGAGGATGAATCTTCTCACATCTGTCCTTTTATACCCAGGACATCAAAACTACAGTCACATGGTGTTTAATCAAACATACAGTCACATGGTACTTAATCCCAGTCACAATGTAACTTCCCCCGATCTTAACACCATCCACCCCCTAGTCTCCGGTGGTCAGGAAATCTCTCAAGGCCATCTCCTTGAAACAAAAGGCCAAATCTCACACCCTCCCGTTACCTCTAGGAGGCTCAGTCCCTTTGTTCCCCTGAGACGTGCAGCACACAATAAACATACAGTAATATATCTGTGGAGCATATGAAACCAACATATGTATCCCACATGACCCCCCCCCCAAACGTCTAAGATGGAACAATCATAAATAGAGATGCATGTCATAATAAAATCACTACATATCAATCCACATGCCGCTTAGGCCTTAGTCTTCTGCCGTATTTGCTGTAAGCCAGCTTTACTGCCTCCACAGTGTCCTCCTGCTGTGGGGCTGCTGCCTGTGGATTAGAACTGTTAGTCAATCTCTGTGGGTGTTCTGGAGAATGCCCTCTAGGGGGTCTGCCGCGCCGGGGGGCCCTCGCCAACTGCACAGCTTCGTCAGCCATCACAAAAGCGGGTTTGAGCCTGTTTATGCCAATCACTTCCTTTCTGCCTCCCAAATCTAGCAAAAAATGCTTCTCTCCTGTTTCCAGCACTCTAAATGGTCCATCATAAGGCAGTCGCAAGTTTGGGCGATGGGCATCATGTCTGACAAAAACAAACTCCGCATTTTTTAAAGCTTTAGGCACAAAAATGCGCGGGAAGCTGTGATGAACCGGGCCAGGAAGCGTGCTCGATCCCGTGTCGCTCTGCAACCGCTGAGCGGGGGGGGCACTCTGGCGCAGGATTATCTGGGAGAAACTCCCCAGGCAGCCGGAGTGGCTGCGCAAAAACTAACTCAGCTGGGGAGGCTTTTAAATCCTCCTTAGGTGCAGAACGCAACCCCAATAAAACCCATGGTAGCCTGTCTACCCAATTTGCATCCCTAAGCGACGCTCTGAGGGCTGCTTTCAATGACCTATGGAAACGTTCGCATAAACCATTAGCCTGCGGGTTGTACGTGGTAGTGCGGTGGATCATTACCCCCAGGCTGCGGGCCATCGCTGACCAGAGCTCGGACACAAATTGAGGACCTCTGTCGGACGTAATGTCCGACGGAACTCCAAAGCGCGCTACCCATGCTGTTAAAAACGCGCGCGCCACCTCCTCGGCTGTGATTGATGCCAGTGGGACCACTTCCGGCCAACGCATGGTGCGGTCCACCATCGTCAAAAGGTGTGTGCACCCCTGTGACGGCGGAAGGGTGGCTACGAGGTCGATATGCACATGATCGAACCGCTTAGCCGGGATGTGAAAAGGCTCCAAGGGAGCTCTAGTGTGTTTGTGTATTTTGGCTCGCTGACAAGCCACGCAGGCTGTCGCCCACTCCTTGACCTGCTTGTGCAGGCACGGCCATACAAATTTCTCTCCTACCATTTTGACCGACGCGCGCACCCCCGGGTGCGCCAGAGAATGGATCAAGTCAAAAACGCGGCAGCGCCACGCGGCTGGTACAACCGGATGTGGTCGTCCAGTGGAGACGTCGCAGATTAGGGGGGGCATACCGTCTTGCAGCACTCTGTTCTCCAGCCTTAACCCTGTTGGTCCAGACTGGAGCACGCGCACGTCCGCGTCGCTAACCTGCTCCGCGGCCATGGCTGCATAATCTATCCCTATGCGGGCCGGGGCCGCGCGCGCTTCCGCGTCGCTACCCTGGTCTACCATGGCTGCAGAGTCTGCCCCCACGGGGCCTGGAGCCGCCACAGCACGTGAGAGGCAGTCTACCACCGATATCCAGCATGTGGCAGGTAAATATAATGTAGTGGCAAACTCCGATATCGCGGCCAGCTGTCTCTGCTGCCGGCCCGACCAAGGTTCCGAAATCTTGGCCATCGCGAAAGTCAGTGGTTTGTGATCCACGAACGCGGTGAAACGGTGTCCTTCCAGCCAGAACTGGAAGTGGCGGATGGCCAAGTGTAGAGCTAACAACTCCCTGTCGAATGCGCTGTATTTTTGCTCGCTATCGCGCAAGGTTTTGCTGAAAAACGCGAGCGGTTGCCAGGCCCCAGCCACGTACTGTTCAATGACCGCCCCTATGGCCACATCTGATGCGTCAGTAGTGAGCGCCATGCGGGCCGTTGGGACTGGGTGTGCCAACAACGCAGCGTTTGCCAGGGCTGATTTGACTTGAGAGAATGCGCGCTCCCACTCAGGAGACCATTCGATTTTATTCGTGGGTTTTTGTTTTTTTTAGTGCAGCATACAATGGTTGCATGAGCTGCGCTGCACGGGGGAGGAAACGGTTATAAAAATTAACCATTCCCTAAAACTCCTGTAACGCTTTGACCGTTTGTGGTTGGGGAAAATTTGTTATTGCGCGCACCTTATCGGGCAGAGGGACCACTCCTTCTGGCGAAACGCGATGCCCCAAAAAAATCAATCTGCGCCACCCCGAACTGACACTTTGCTGGGTTGATTATTAACCCGTGCTCTGCCAACCTCCGGAAAACTGCTGTGAGGTGGCTTTTGTGTTAGTCTTCAGACGCGCTGGCTACCAAAATGTCGTCCAAGTAGACGAACACGAAAGGGAGATCGCACAGGACCGCGTCCATCATGCGTTGGAACGTCTGCGCCGCTCCCTTAAGCCCAAACGGCATGCGCAAAAACTCAAAAAGCCCAAAAGGAGTTATTACCGCTGTTTTGGGTATGTCCTCAGCGCGCACTGAAACCTGGTGGTAACCGCGTACTAAGTCTATTTTAGAAAAAATGCGCGCCCCCGCCAAATGAACCGAAAAATCTTGGATATACGGAATCGGGTAGCGGTCGTGCGCTGTGGCATTATTCAACCTGCGGAAATCACCGCAAGGTCGCCACGAGCCATCAGCCTTTGGGACCATGTGCAGTGGTGAAGCCCAGGGGCTCTTCGAACGCCTGATGATGCCCAGTTTTTCCAGGTTGGCGAACTCCTCGCGCGCTATGGTCAGTTTAGCTGAGTCCAAGCGCCGAGCTTTTGCAAAAACGGGCGGGCCGGTGGTAGTAATAAAATGTTCCACCCCATGTTTAGCCACTGTCGCCGAAAACGTTGGGACTGTGAGTGCTGGGAACTGAGTGAGGAGTGTGTGGAACTTACCACCTGCAGTTGTGACGTTGGCTTGTGCAGTTGGCGGGGCCACTCAAGCTGTGCAGGGAATAGAGTGGAAGGAGAGTGCATTAACCAGACGTCTGTTAGCAAGATCAACCAATAAACCATGTGAGCACAAAAAATCAGCCCCCAACATGTTGAAATTGACTGCCGCTACAACAAAAGTCCACTCAAATGCACGGCCCTGCAAAGACAGAAGCAGAGTCCTCTCACCGAAGGTCTTAATCGCTGAGCCGTTCGCTGCTGACACACGGGGACCACTGGAAGGCGCCAGCCGGTCCGCGTAGGAAGGCGTGATGAAGCTCAGCTGGGAGCCTGTGTCCACGAGGAAATGCCTCCCCGAGCGTGCATCCTTCAGGTAGAGCAGCTTGTTCTCCTCCCCGAGGGCCGCAGCTGCTACCGACCCCCGGTTTTGGCGTTTCCCGAGCGCTTGAAATGGCACGGTGGAATGCACTTGCGCGCCCTCTCTGCAAAGCGGCAGTGGTAGAAGCAAAGGACGTCGTCCGCTCCGTGTCGCCTGGCCTTTGCTGCTGCCGTCGTCGGTGAGTCTGGTGCTGCAGCCTCTGGCCCCATGCCGTCTCCGGACGTTGCGCCTAGCTCTGCTGCCGAAGCCGCGCTCCGTTTGTGGGCGTCAACGAGTCGTTGCGCCTCCTGGCTCAGCTCGTGGTAGTCTCGCCGGGCCAACAGAGGTGAACCGGCCAGGGTTACCCTCACCGCTGGCGGCAGGGTCCTGAGGAAAAGGTGGGCGAAGATAAAGCTGTCATCTTCGGAGTCTCTCAACCTCAGCATTTTCCCCATCAGGTCTGCGGGTCTGTCGTTCTCAAACTCCGTCAACGCTAGGAGCCCCTCTGCTCGCTGTTGCACCGAGGGGGTGAAATGGCTGATAAGCGCAGCCTTCAATGCGCTGTACTTGTCGCTGTCCGGTGGGTGGTTGACCAGGTTCTCCACCCTCTGGACTGTGTGGTTGTCCAGCTTCGCCACCACATGGTAGAATTTTGTGTCGTCTCTCGAGATTCTCCGGAGGTTGAACTGCGCCTCGACCGCGCTAAACCAGGAGCGCGGACTATTCTGCCAGAAGTCCGGCAGCTGGAACGTGGCGGCATTCATCAGGCTGGCTTCTGACGAGTCCGGCTCGGGAGAATTACCTCTGCTCATGCTTCGTCGTAAGGTCACCAGTGTGGAGAATGTGTTGAAGGATGCGACTGATTTTATTCCTCAGGTTCAGCTTTATTCACAATCACATACTCCAACATTTCAAAGCAGAAAAAAGAGGATGAATCTTCTCACATCTGTCCTTTTATACCCAGGACATCAAACCTACAGTCACATGGTGTTTAATCAAACATACAGTCACATGGTACTTAATCCCAGTCACAATGTAACTTCCCCCAATCTTAACACCATCCACCCCCTAGTCTCCTGTGGTCAGGAAATCTCTCAAGGCCATCTCCTTGAAACAAAAGGCCAAATCTCACACCCTCCCGTTACCTCTAGGAGGCTCAGTCCCTTTGTTCCCCTGAGACATGCAGCACACAATAAACATACAGTAATATCTTTGTGGAGCATATGAAACCAACATATGTGTCCCACAGCAGGAATTCCCATTTTTATATGGTCTTTAGTATGACCCAGCCAGGACTTGAACCCCCAACCTCCCGATTGTGGAGCAGATGCTCTATCAACTAGGCCACCACTCTGATAAACACAAAATGCAGTTTTTAAATGAAGGTGTTTATTATTAAGGGGGAAAAAAATCCAAACTTACATGGCCCTGTATGAAAAAGTGATTGCCCCCTAAACCTAATAACTGGTTGGGCCACCCTTAGCAGCAAGAACTGCAATCAAGCGTTTGCAATAACTGGCAATGAGTCTTTTACAGTGCTGTGGAGGAATTTTAGCCCACTCATCTTTGCAGAATTGTTGTCATTCAGCCACATTGGAGGGTTTTTGAGCATGAATCGCCTTTTTAAGGTCATGCCACAGCATCTCAATCAGATTCAGGTCTGGACTTTGACTAGGCCACTCCAAAGTCTTCATTTTGTTTTTCTTAAGCCATTCAGAGGTGGACTTGCTGGTGTGTTTTGGATCATTGTACTGCTGCAGAACCCAAGTGTGCTTCAGCTTGAGGTCACAAACAGATGGCCAGACATTCTCCTTCAGGATTTTTTGGTAGACAGTAGAATTCATGGTTCCATTTACCACAGCAAGTCTTCCAGGTCCTGAAGCAGAAAAAAACAGCTCCAGACCATCACACTACCACCACCATATTTTACTGTTGGCATGATGTTCCTTTTCTGAAATGCTGTGTTACTTTTACGCCAGATGTAATGGGACACACACCTTCCAAAAAGTTCAACTTTTGTCTCGTCACTCCACAGAGAATTTTCCCAAAAGTCTTGGGGATCATCAAGATGTTTTCTGGCAAAACTGAGACTAGCCTTTATCTTCTTTTTGCTCAGCAGTGGTTTTTGTCTTGGAACTCTGCCATGCAGGCCATTTTTGCCCAGTCTCTTTCTTATGGTGGAGTCATACACACTGACATTAACTGAGGCAAGTGAGGTCTGCAGTTCTTTGGATGTTGTTGTGGGGTCTTTTGTGACCTCTTGGATGAGTCGTTGCTGCGCTCTTGGGGTAATTTTGGTCGGCTGGCCACTCCTGGGAAGGTTCACCACTGTTCCATGTTTTCGCCATTTGTGGATAATGGCTCTCACTGTGGTTCGCTGGAGTCCCAAAGCATTAGAAATGGCTTTATAACCTTTTACAGACTGATGGATCTCAATTACTTCGTTTCTCATTTGTTCCTGAATTTCTTTGGATCGCAGCATGATGTCTAGCTTTTGAGGATCTTTTGGTCTACTTCACTTTGTCAGGCAGGTACTGTTTAAGTGATTTCTTGATTGAGAACAGGTGTGGCAGTAATCAGGCCTGGGTGTGGCTAGAGAACTTGAACTCAGCTTTCCAATGATGTGATAAACCAGTTAATTTATGTTTTAACGGGGGGGGCAATCACTTTTTCACAGAGGGCCATGTAGGTTTAGATTATTTTTTACCCATAATAATAAACACCTTCATTTAAAAACTGTATTTTTTGTTTACTTGTGTTACCTTTGTGTAATATTTAAATTTGTTTGATGATCGGAAACATTTAAGTGTAAAAACATACAAAAAAAAAGAAGAGAGAAATTAGGAAAGAGACAAACACTTTGTCAATTTCAGGTCAGTTTAAGTTCATTCCATGGAGGAAAGCTTGGGATTCCGACTGGTCTAAACAATCAAATGTATGTTTTGTTTTTTTTTCCTAATTTTGAGACGTCAGTGAGAAAGGATCTCTCACAGACCCTAAAGGCAGCTAATCAGAACAAAGCTGACATAAAGAGAGCTCATTTCAGACAAAAGGTGAACTGAAGGGCTTCACCATGACCCAGCAAAAGATAAATGGCAATTTTGACATGTAATAACTGCAAAAATACTCTGGGGAAAAGATCTGGAAATTAACATAACGGTTCACCTTTATGGAGTGTACTAGTGACAAGATCATCACTACCAAGAGTACACACTCCATACAGTGTAGTGATGAACAAAACAAGTAACCCAAATACATACAAATACTATTTACACCTGATTTATGTATGTTTTGCAATATAAGACAAGTAGACAAGTCTGTCATTATGGCTGCAGCTGTCCAGTGAAATTACAGGTTCAGTCCTGGCTGCATGTGTATTCCTGTGGGCTTCTTAATGATGAGCGATTCCAGTTTCTCACGTCACTGCCCCCGTCTCCTTACAGCAAATTAGCAAAATGCACGAGAACTTGTCTCCCTGTGATTCTTGGTGAGCCTCCGGCCTTTTAAAACAATCACATTCTTCGGCCAGCTAGCTCAGAAGAGCAGGAATTCTTCAGGGATTAGGATGGGCATTGTTCCTGCTGTGTCTGCTGGCCACTGTGCCTAGCCGAGAGCCAGGCCAGCTGAGGCCAAAGTAAGCCCACTGCCAGAAGTTCTGCCAATTAAGATGTGCAGGAATGCAAGGAGAAAAGTCAGGGAACCGGATCGGCACATTAAGATCACTGCTTCACTCCGGGGTCTCTGTAGCTGCCACTTTTTGTTACTACAAACAAAAAATATATTTATATTTTGGACTTTTCCATTTATTTATCTAGGGATGCACTGGTATCAGTGTCGGAGCTTTTTGTACTAGTATTCATATTTGCAAATGTACACCTACATTTATTGCCAATATCACCATGGCACACAATGTGGCTACTGTGCATTAAAGTAAAAAGCAGTACATATATATACAGAGTAGAAAAAAACACATTTAATAATGTACTGGTATTGATATATAATTAAATTAAGTATGCATAGTCTTATAAAAGTGGTATTGAACCTTGTGATGGCTCAGGACACAAGTTGCATTATAAAGCAGTGCATTTACCACCACACTGCATTTTATTACGGTCTCTTGAAAACACAAAAAGGCAACTGCCGGAATGTAAAGACTTCTAATTTAAAACTAGCTCTAAGTAAAGAAACAAAGTGATGATAACTGTAGCTAGCAAGCACAGATGTAAACATGGCCACTGCCTCCAATTGAGTTTTTGCATATGACGTCAGGGGGCGTGCCGGACTGGCCCGTTAGAGTGTGTGTAACGGATGCCAACTAGTACTGTTCGGCGTAGAACGTTAGTAAAACCTCCCTCCCAAAGCCTCATACAGTATCGGTAGCGCTGAGCTATCGGTCGGACCTTTAGCTCAGCGCGATCGTGCTGTGTCTCCCATGCTCGAACTGTGTAGTTGACTGAGAGGTCGCGGGTTCGTGTCCCGTGTGGGGCGAACTGCGCAGGATGATCTCTGTCACAATGGTGCCGTGAACCCGGGATGGGAGTGAGGTTTAAGGGGGAGAGTGTAACGGATGCCAACTAGTACTGTTCGGTGTAGAACGTTAGTAAAACCTCCCTCCCAAAGCCTCATACAGTATCGGTAGCGCTGAGTTATCGGTCGGACCTTTAGCTCAGCGCGATCGTGCTGTGTCTCCCATGCTCGAACTGTGTAGTTGACTGAGAGGTCGCGGGTTCGTGTCCCGTGTGGGGCGAACTGCGCAGGATGATCTCTGTCACATGTGCCGCCATATTGGATGGCAAGAAACAGCAGCAGCAGGGTGAAACAAACCACATAGCTCACGTGTATCTACAAACTCGGCAAAATTGTGTACTCCTGTTGTTCCCCCTGATAAGGGGATAAGCGGGGAATTAAATGGCCGGTGTGAAATGCAAAAAAAAAAAAAAAAAAAAAGTTGGATTTTTGAATAATTACCTTCACTGACGTAATCTCTCGCTTTCTCATAATGGGCTGCACGGTGGAGCAGTGGTTTAGCACTGTGACAGCACAGTTTACCCTCGGCCGGGGGATCGCGGGGATCATGAGACCGTGGGCTCGATCCCAGCCCCCGACCAACAGTGAGCTGTGTGGAGTTTGCATGTTCTCCCCGTGTTGCGTGGGTTTACTCCGGGATTTCTCCGGTTTCCTCCCGCATACCAAAAACATGTAGGTTTAGGGCGCTCGCGCACGCAGCGGCCAGTGGCTTGTCACCAGACTGCAAACCAAATCTACCTACAGGTACAAATAAGTAACAAAAAAAAACAAACAAAACTTTGTGAGTCGGGTCTGGTTTGGGGGCGCCTCTCTGCTTGCTACAAAGGACAATGCACACATGAAAGGGGAGAAAAATATTGTAAATGTGCATAAAATCAGGTACGTTTTAACGCGGCGCACCGTGGAGAGCCTTTAAAAAAAAAAAAAAAAAAAAAAAAAAAAAACACGCAGCGCGCTTCACTCACCTCTGAGTCCGAGGAGCTGCTGTTGTTTTCCGACTCGTTCACCAGCAAAGACTTCACATCATCCAGATCCCTTTCCGCTGACACGTTTTCCGATATCTTTTCCTCCTGCTCCCCTTCGTCTTTGAAAGATATCATCTCATCGTTTGCCCCCAAATCATCCCCGCTGAGCAGATTACTGGCAGTCATTGTTCTGCTAATTGCTCCAGCTGTTACCCCACACCCGCCACCTCCGTTCAACTGAGGCATTTCGGCACACCAGAGGAGCGCACGGGAGCAAGATTAAAAACACTTGTCTGCTGTTATGACTGCTGACAATGACTCCACTGAATGTGACACAGACATCGCAGACACAGTGTCAGAGGCCACAGTGTCAGTTGTTGAAGAGGATGATAGGGATGTTATTAAGTCAGACTGTGACTGTGTGTTCTCCTCACTCATTCTGATCGCTAAACAGTACAAGTTACGCCTGGGTTGTCACAGTGCAACTGCTGCTCTTGCCATCCAAGATGGCGGCACCTACGGCGTGTTTATGTTTACCCCAGCGAGTCACGTGAATTTTACAAGCCTATGCAAAAACTCTATAGTGAGTCCACTGCATGCATACTACTTCTTCTTCTTCTTCTTCTTTTAGATTTGATTGGCGGTTGGTAGCCAGCTTACAGGTGCATTACCACCACGTACTTCCCTCTATATCATCACTTTACACATCCTCCACATGCATACTACTGCTCCAAATGCTTGATTTAAGAATGTATGATGTCATAGAGACATGCACCCATGTGGCACATGTCATCTTTTGTATGATGTATTGTTTATTAGTACTTCTGTTTTATGTGTCTCTTCTAGCTGGTCGTGCACACAGTACTGCCTAACTTCTGTCTCTAAACAAGACGTCATAGTGGGTTTTTTAGATGCAAATTAACGTGTATTGGGTTCTTGTCAGTACAACTCAGTTTTCTGACTTGTTTTGGTGGACTGCCATCACTTCTGACGTACCTGAAATGAAGTGCAAGATAATGATTTGCTTCGTCTTCTTCTGCTCTCACTACAGATCACACCGTCATCTGCAAACCACACCGTCCACAGAGGCTGCTGCCTGACCTCATCCATCTGTCTAACCCCTGCCTGCTTGCCATGGTTAGTTAAGTCGATCCCATGCCACAACTTGTAGCGTATGGGCGGCACCCATCTCTGTTTCAGAGACCCTAGGCCACACAGCTACTGTACGCAGTGAAAGCTACAGTGGGGGGGGGGGGGGGGGTCAGTCCTTCTGGTAGCTCTGTGCGTTAACTTTTCTCTCCTCATTCTATTATGCTGAGCACCAAGCTACAAGGCGGAAAGTACTATTTTTATATGGTCTTTGGTATGACCCGGCCGGGATGGGAACCCACGACCTCCCGGTTGTGGGGTGGCTGCTCTACAAACTAGGCCACCACTCCGGTGTTCGACATGGGCTCAGAACCAGTCTCTGACGTAATCCAACCCTCCACTTTGAATCATGTGGCACTCCAACAGCACACCTCACCACTGTCTCAATGTCCTCATACATGTCATGCACCTCCCTCACATACTTCTCTGGCACTCCTGATTTCTTTATCCTGTCTTGGCACCCTATCATATGCTTTCTCTAGATCTACAAAAACAGTGCAACTCTGTCTGCCCTTTTCTATACTTTTCCATCCACACTTAAAGCAAACATTTCATCTGTGGTACTCTTTCTTGGCATGAAACCATACTGCGGCTCAATGACTGTCACCTCTCTTCTTAACCTGGCTTCAACAACCCACTTTCCATATTTTCATAGTGTGGCTGATCAACTAAAGGAGCTGTAAAACAGTCACATCCTGTCAGCCATCTACTTTTATTTGAATGGGAAAATAGTTAACCTTCACACAGATGTAGCTCAATTAAAACTGTGCATATCCCCAGACCAAAACTATGCTAATCTGTCTCTGGTCAGTAAGGGGCAAGACTGAATAATGAGCTCAATCCTGGACACACTGCAGACGTCTGGGTCTCAAAAAAATGTTTTTCCAAATGTCTTATCAAAAGGCTGCCGATGGATTTAGAAGGGTGGTTTGGGCAGAAATGTCTTAACATGGTGTGATAAACGCACAGCCATAAGTCAACAATCGTAACTCATTAACTTTCACATACTATTTGCTGACATATGGCAAATCCAAATCCTTGTTTTCCTAGGGAGGAGGGGTTGGGCAGTTTTCAACTCCTCAAAAAAAGCACTACACAGAGGCCAACATTTATGCCAAAGTGACCACCTGTGCTTGTACTAGCTGCCATTCCACACAAATGGGGAACACTTGGTTCCCACAGCTGATGATGGCATTACCCGCAGCGTGAACCTCCCACATGGGAATTCACAACTTGCCACTTAATTGAAGACAGATGCCACAAGGGCTGATGTGATGGCTGTTAAAAGAAAAGACCTGTAATGGATCATTTCTTCAGATGAGCGGATAAACTTCCTTGTTCCGCTAATCTTCAGGCTTTTCTTCAACCCAAGCAACATAATTCCTTTCTTTACAGCCAAATAAACAGATGACTGGGCTGAGCAGATGCTGATAAAGATGCAGCACTTCTGCAAATAAACAGGAACTTTATTCTGAACCACCGACATCACACACATGATTAAAACCTCCCTTTAGCACAAAAGCAGATAAATATGTACCTTAAACCCAGATCATGGGGCTTGACATGTAATTAGAAAGGGTTCAAAATTCAGCTCTTCTGGCCATAATCATGAACTACTAATAATTCTCTCATTTTTTTGTTGTTGTAGTTTAATATGATACACTGTTAGAGATTAGTATTGCTTAAAGACTTCTCTTAAACTGAGGCTATGAAATGTCTCAGTACCAAGAAAAAAGTCTGCATCCTGCATGCATGAAAACACACACACACACACACACACACACACACACACACTGCGTTTTGTTTTTGATTTTCATTGGAGGGTTGAATGTATTTGACAGAAGGCCTTGGGTATACAGTACATTTGCTAAACAAGAGGGCACTCAGAGGCTGCATACCTGTGTCAAGGCTCGATCCCTTCCTCCCTCCCTTCTTTCATCTGTCAATCTGTCCCACCCATCTGACCATCCCACCGCATCTCCGTACTTCCGTCTGTCCGTATGTTGCAAGATAGGACCTTGGTGGAGGTATGCGTTCATGGATCATCTCCAAAATCTAATGGGTTCATCTGTTGCCCAAGGACAACCTCTGGTGAAAATTTCATCAATATCCATTCTGTAGTTTTTGTAGAATCGTGTTAAAGACAAACAAACCGTCCTGATCACATTACCTCCCTCGCAGAGGCAAAAAGATTCTGCATGCAAAAATGGCATGGATCTGAAGTGAAAGAATACTAGGGGAGGGGAGGTACTTTTTTTAATTTTATACTTATTTATACATATAATTTTTTTTTTGCTTTGCTGAAATTAGCTTAAAAAAAGAAACAAAAAAAGGAAAAAAAAAAAAAAAAAGGAACAAGACTCTGAGGCGAGTGCAATATCCAACGCCTTCATTTCCTTTGAACATCCCAATACTTACTGACGGAGAGCAGCTTTCAACTTTTCAAAATAATTACTGTGGCAGAACCAAATTATGATAAACCCATCATCCACAAATATACAACAAAGTATACAACCCATCGTTGTAGGTCAGGATCCTGAGGTGAACCTGTGTAGCAAGTTTGGTGACCCTAGCTTTCTTTGTCGAGATATACTTTATAAGCCATTTTTATGTTGACCTTTGACCTTGCAATCCCAAAACCATAGTCACACTTCAGGGTCACAGGGTGAAGCTGTGTACCAAGTTTGGTAACACTAACTTTACTCGTTGTACAGTAATAAGGCATATGGAATGTTAAGCTTGGCCTTTAACCCCAAACCCATAGTCTGAGGTCAAGATCCCAAGGTGAACTTGTGCACCAGGTTTGGTGGTTCTAGTTTTATTCATTGTACAGTAATAAGGCATAAGGAATGTTAACCTTGACCTTTGACCTTCTGACCCCAAACCCATATTCAGCGGTAAGGATCCAAGGTGAACCTGTGTACCAAGTTTGGTGACCCTAACTTTTCTTGTTGTACAGTAATAAGACATAGGGAAAGTTAACATTATCCTTTGACCTTTTGACCCCAAATCCATAGTCGGAGGTCAGGATCTCAAGGTGAACCTGTGTACCAGGTTTGGTGGCCCTAGCTATACTTGTTTTATAGTAACAACAAATGTAGCATTTATCATAGTGCAACTGCAATGTTAACTGAACTTTGATTTGACCCCAAACCCATAGTTAGGTGAGGGTGTAAGACTGTAAACTGTCCAAGGTGCGCATTAGATACAACTCCTGTATCGATTTGAAATGCCTACATCCTTTCTTTCAGTAGTTATTGTGTTTAGAAGATTTAGGGAAAATCTGACCTCTGACCTCAAGGTCATCCAGTGATGGTCAAATTGCAATCTGCGCATCATCAGAGTATATCAAACCATGGTACCAAGCTTCAAAACAATTGGAACAAAACTGTAGGAGGAGCTGATTTCACAAAAGTGGGACAGACGGATAGATGGACGGACGGACTGACCCATAATATAATCGCTCTTCAACCCCTTTGGACTTCGACCAGTGAAGGATAAAAAAGGCACAACTTTTGAGAAAAAGAGTCACAGTTTTTCTTTTTTTAAGAAATTAATTTTTTTTGAGAAAAAAAGTGATATTTACAACAAAAAAAATTGGCAAATTTAAGAGAAATTTTATGTTACTGATTTTAAAATTGTTACGGGGTAGACACTATAAGCACTATCTTCAGCCTACACCGTTTCGGTTGTTCTTTTGTGTGGCGTACAGATTTTTTGTCGTCTTTATTGTATGTTCATTACCAAATAAAACAAATTCAATTCAATTCAGAAAAAAATATAATTTATAGAGCAATTTTTTGATGGAAAAAAGCTACAAAATATGAGGAAAAAAATAAGAGAGAAAGAAGTCACGTACATAAGAAAAAGGTGCCAATTTTGTGAGGAAAAAAACAGATTTTTCTAAAAAAAGTAACAAATTTAAGGAAAAATGTCAATTTTTTTGACGACAAAGTCAAATTTACAAGACAAAAGTAGCAAATTTAAGAGGAAAAAAGTCACAAAAATGAGAAAAAAATTGCAAGAACCCAATTTATGAGGAAAGAAGTTGCAAATTTATTTAAAAATAAAAAAGACCTATTACTAATGTTGCCAGGTCATTTTATACAAATAAATCTGTTGTTTTACCAAAATACTGCTCAAAATAGCCCTTTCATTGCAGACCCCTGCTCCGCAGCCCAATGACTGTTTTTTTTTGTTTTTTTTCCTATCACTGACAGTCTGAAGGTTATGAGGAAGTGAGAGACCTGTGAACACGTCTGCAGAGGAAACCAAACGGAAACAAGACTTCTTCTCCGGGGGGGGGGGGGGGGGAGCAGCACTTTCTCTGTCTCCTCAGGAAGCTTTGCCAAATACCTCTCAACTATGAGCATGTTGAGCAACAGTGTTCAGACAGTACTTCCACCCACCCACACACCCTACCACCGCCATGATGCTGCACAGGTTGGATCTGACTCAAAAAGGGAGTTTAAATGAACCTTTTGTGCCACAATTACAAACACAAAATAATTTCCCATGGCACAAAACAAGCAGACCAAAAAGGAGGAACTAAATTTAGACAAAACTGCTGTATTTCTCTCACACTTGGAAACCTGTATATAGTCCCTCAGGAAACTGGAAGTATGACGTAAAAACACAAAAGTACCCTAGGATGTCTGGCAAGTTACACTCAGATGATTTGATTCATTTCTTTATCATCAATCAGGATGAATGTTGGGATCAAGAAGGCCAGAAGGAGTTGCACTGTGGCTCTGATGATATGGTGCAGGGAGAGGAACTGTAGTATTTTATGAGGAAATCAGGAGTGGCAGAAGCATGTGAGGGTGGTGCAGGACATCAAAGAGGACAGTGAGATGGTGGTGAGGTGTGCTGTAGGAGTGACACGTTGATTAAAAGTGTGTGTGTGTGGGGGGGGGGGGATTATATCAGGGTTTGGCTCCAAGCCCCTTCTTGTTTGCTATAGTGATGGACACACAAGGTCAGACAAGAGTCTCCATGAACTGTGATGTTTGCAGAGGACACTGTGTTCTCTAGTGAGAGTAGGGAGCAGTTGGAAGAGAACCTGGAGAGGTGGAGATATGCACTGGAGAGAAGAGGAATGAAAGTCAGTAGAAGCAAGACAGAATACATGTGTGTGAAAGAGAGGCAGGCAGGTGTAACGTTGAAGAAGGAAGGAGTAGAGGGAGTGAAGGTAGATGAGTTTAAATACTTGGGGTCAACCATTCAAAGCAATGGAGAGTGCACAAAAGAGGTGACACAAGAGAGTGCAAGCATGGTGGAAATGAGTGTCAGGGGTGAGTTGTGACAGAAAGACAGCAGCAAGAGTGAAAGGGAAGGTTTACAAGACGGTAGTGAGACCTGCTATGATGTATGGTTTGGAGACCGTGGCACAATCAAAAAAAAAAAAGATAGGAGGTAGAACTGGAGGTGGCAGAGTTGAAGATGCTAAGATTCTCACTGGGAGTGACTAGGAGGGACAGGATTAGAAATGAGTATATCAGAGGGACGGCTCAGGTTGAGCGGTTTGGAGACCAAGTAAGAGTGGCAAGGCTGAGATGGTTTGGACATGTGCAGAGGAGGGACAGTGGATATATTGGACAAAGGATGTTGAAGATGGAGCTGCCAGGCAGGAGGAGTTTGCATGTTCTCCCCGTATCTGCGTGGGTTTACTCCGGGATTTGTCCGGTTTCCTCCCACACACCAAAAACATGCAGGTTAGGTTAATTGGAGACTCTAAAGTGGCCCTAGGTGTGAATGTGTGTGTGAATGGTAAAGGGATAGCGCCGTACCGTGGCTGCTTCATCCATCCAGGTGGATGCCCTCAATTTCCCCTCTGGGGATCAATAAAGTATACAAAAAAAAAAAAAAAAGGACGACCACAGTGAATATTCATGGATGTAGTGAAGGAGAACATGGAGAGGGTTGGTGTTACAGAAGAGGATGCAAGGAATAGGATGAGATGGAGGCAGATGATCCGCTGTGATGACCCCTAAAGGGAGCAGCTGAAAGGAGAAGTCATCAGGATGGATGTTTTGAGTTCACAGGGAATAAAAATCCAACATGGCATGGCCCTCAGAGGCCCAGGCTAACTGGGACAGTGTGTCTTCATTATTTCAGAATCGGTGCCATGTTTATCTTGCATGACCTCTCCCTTACCCCCACTGAACACCCCCTGAAAAATGGCTTTATAGTGAGTGCCCCCTTTCCCACATGACTCCTGCAGTTTGCGCCCCCCACCCCACCCCACCCCAAGCAACTACTTTTCATTCAGTGGAGAAAACAATAACACCTCAGCGGCTGTGGCTCTTCGTCTCAATCAAATCCACGACCTTCCCACAGAAACGGAGTGTAGGAGGCTCCCATTTTTGAACTTTAAGCGTGGTTATAAAGTGCTCATCTCCATGAACACCCACAGAGCAGAGCTCAAACGGTGCACACATGGTCCAGCCAAAATAGCCCTTAATGGGAGAATAATTGTTTCCCAATGCAGAAAAATAGACAACTACATCTTTCAGCACCTCCCCCCAACCATGACCTTTACCGCCACTAAGTGTGTACCTGGAAAGTGAGAAAGGCTTGTTCGATCTCAGCAGGAAAATGACCACTGAAGATTTGCTGTTCATTAAAATGATGAACAGCAGACAACCACAGGGTAAGCAGTCCTCCATAATGTCCATCCAGCAGTATTAGGACAGGCATGCTGGGTAAAATTACACAGCAAGTCTTCAAATAGAAATGCTCTAAGTCCACTAAGGGCATTCAGACGGCCACTGGTTGTTCCGGACCAAAGGACAGAACAGTGGCTTCCACGGACAGTTCGGTTGGTTTGGTGTTGTCTGAATGCTCGTTGGAACTCTGGTGTGCACCAAACAATGTCTGGTCCCCCTGAAAACGGGGGTCTCGGTTCTCTTGCAAACGAAGTCTGGTGTGCTCCCCTTGCAGTGTGAATCCAAACGGACTATCCAGCAGACCAAAGGGCGGAAGTGCCCCTCGGCATTTTTGTAACCATGGCAACACATAGTCTGAGAAGAGGAAGTGGTGTTTACCATAATACATTTTGGGTTAAAAAAATAACAATAAAGACAACCGTGTGAATCTGAGAAATCTTTTTACTGGAGAAAGCCGAGGAGAAAAGTTAAAAAATGTCTCATCGGTGGCAGACAAACAACCCAGCTGAAGGGAACAGATTTCCATTTTCGGTCCTGGCCAATCAATGAGCCTGATGATTTTTCTTCTTCGCCGAGATTTTTTCTTCCTGGTCAGTGGTGGTTTCGGCGACAGCGCCCCAAACGAGCAGTTGTTGTAACTGCGTGACGTTGTCCAGGCAGTTTGATCTGCTGCAGTGTGAATGCAAACCAAACCAAACAAAGGCGCAAAAATTCTCGGCATTCCCAACTCAGTTGAACCGAGACCCCCCCGGACTATCGTGGTCTGAATGCAGCCTCAAAGCTACAGAACACCAAATCCATACAGTAAAATGCTCAATTTCTACCAGTGATTGTCCCAACTGCAGCAACAAAAAAAGGACTTCCCTTGGGTGTCTGGAATGCAGACACTTACGATGCTCACACACACACACAGACACAGACACAGCATGTGTAGGCTTTGCTTAAAGGCAACCTTTAACTCTCACAAAGTAACCCAAGCTCAAACTTGTAAAAAACTGGGCCTAAAGAGTCTCAAAAGCCCTCCATGCAGTGTTAAATGTCAACTGAACTCCTGAAGAGCAAAGACGGTGATTTATGGAAAAGCTCAGATGGATCATTTTAAAAACAGAGGAGCCAATAGCTGAATCCAGTTTTGCATTTTGCAGCTTCGGTAACTTTATCACAGCTGCAGCATACCAAGACTGTGTAAGATACCAACTCTGAGGGCCAAGACACACAGGGCCAGCTTCCTGTCTGGACCACCTTGCTCTTCATACTGAACTTGTAACTTTTTCTAATGAATTTGACATTTTCTTGCCAATTTGCAACTATATTCTTAAACATTTGCTACTTTTTTCTTGTAAAATTTCAACTTCTTTTTTCTTATAAATTCACAACTTGTTTCCACATAAATTTTGCTGTTTTTCTCATAACTTTCCACTATTTTTCTCATAAATTTGCTTCATTTTTTTCCCTCATAAAATCCCAACTTGTATCCTCATAAATTTGTCAATTTTTTGACATTAATTTCCAATATTTACCTCTGCCAAGGATGGAAGTTATGTTTTTTCTGGTGTTGGATTTTGCTGATAATCCTAGAGCGCATACCTCTACCAAGGCCCCATCTTCTCACAAAGTTTTTGCAAGATTACTCCAAAACTACTGGATAGAGTTTGATGAAATTTTCACCACAGGTGGCTCTTGGGCTACACATGAACCCATTACATTTTGGAGGTGATCCATGAATGCATACCTCCACCATGGCTCAATGTCCTACCAAAGGTTTAGCAAGATTATACAAAAACTACTGGATGGATTTTTTTACCTCCAACATTTTTGTTTGAGGCCGCCATGCAGTGAAAGAGTGGAGTTTGGGTGAACAACAGCCTTGGCGTAGGGATGCACTCTCTGAGTGCCCTCTAGTTTTCTCATAAGTTTCAAATGTTTTTCCTGTAAATTAGCGTCTTTCTCATAAATTCACAACTTGTTTCCTCATAAATTTTGTCATTTTTCCTTATATATTTCCAATATTTTTCTTGCTTCATTTTTCTCAAAAATTCACAAGTTGTATCCTCATAAATGTTGCTGCTGTTTTTCCTCATAAATGTGTTACTTTCTCATAAATATCTAATACTTTTTTCCTCATAAATTCACAGCTTATAAATATTTTCTCAGAAATATTTTTCTCAGAACTCCAATATTTTTCTCATAAATTTCCAGTTTTTCTCATAAATTCACTACTTGTTTCCTCATAAATTTCAAATATGTTTCTTATAAATATTCATGAGACTTCTCCCTTCTCAGTTTTACTGCATTTCCATCACAAATGTACTGCTTTTTCATCATAAATATGCAACTTTTTTGTTAAAATTTTACTTTTTCTTTCAACATTTGTGTGGATGCTAATTAGAATTTTATCATATGTAAAGATTTACATTTTCATCTTAATCTAGACAGTGACACAAGTGTAGTTTTTCATGCTTTTGTTGGGGGGGAGAGATCGTTTCCTCCATTTTAAAGAGTTTGAACTCTTCCCCATGACAAAAACGTAGGGTCTCCCAAACACCATCTTACATGGGACCCCCAAAAAGCTAGAAATAGCCCTGCTGAAAGGTCAAGTGGGGTCAAAGAGGCAGAAGATGGAACTTCATGGTGGCAACTGATTGATTTTGTTCCCATTCTTCTTTAGCAGCTGGCAGAGAAGAAGAGTCATTAACCGATGAAGAGCCTCAGTGTGCTGCACCGGGCATTCATTAGGGAAAAAAACAAAACAAAACAATTAGCATTGGTGGGGCCAAGTGTGGGCACCACTGGGGGGAGAGAAGAGGAAGGAGGAAACTGCAGAATGAGGGCATGATGATTCCTCCTTTTAGGATGTGGTAAACCTCAGTGACCGAATAAATGCATACACTGATAAACAGGGACTGCAGCAGCTGTTCAAAGTTCACTCAGCTGAGAACATTTTGTGTCAAAGACAAACAAAACTTGGGGCTGTTTCTAGCGTTTTGGGGGCCCTATGCAAGATTGAGGAGTGTGTGTGTGTGTGTTAATGGGTAAGCGTTCAAATTCTTATAAATAAATAAACTTTGGTTAGAAAAATAAAACTAGAATAAAGATCTAGCCAACACACATATGAAAAGCACACATTTAAAAGAAAAAGTTGCAAATTTATAAGGAAAAATCCTGCAAGTTTGTAACAAACAAGCAAACAAAACAACAACAAAACAAAACTGGAAGGTAATTTTAATTATTCTACCAAAAATGGTGAGGCTAAACTTGTAAGTGGGGGGGGGGGGCGTTGCATTTGCGTACTCTGCGCTATAGCCAGGAACGGCTGCGTTAATACTGGAGCCTGGAGCTGTCCAAAGTTCATTCAGCTGAGAGCGTTTTGCATCAAAGGCAAACAAAACTTATCACACTGAAACTCCAACACAGGAGGATGCCCGAATCACCCGAAACAGAGCCGCAAGTTAGCGCAAAACAGAGCGAACATCATTCATGCAATAAACCAAATTAAACCACAGGAATGTTTCACAGCGATCAGGCGATTCTTTGTGCATAAAGCACTTCACAGTTAAGGCATTTAAATCCTGTTTGTTCAATAACAACTGGACACGTGATTGGCAAAGTAGACAACAAAAACAAAATATAAGAAGTTTAACTCTTAATAAAGACTGGGTGAAGCGGTCTACGTACCGAATTCGCCAACTTCTCCTTTTCCAAAAAGTTCTTCTCCGTCAAAAAAAATCTCTTGTCAGGTTCCCCAGTGAAACTAGCGCAGTAGCTCCGGTAGTTTCGCCCTTCTACATGACACCAGCCGCTCGGACACGCATCCAGGCGCAGATCTTCAGATACACTGACGTGCAACAGCCAAACTCCACAGAGGCATTAAACGCATCTCTGCAGAAGGACCGGTGTTGCCTTCACTGTCTGCGGCAGATGTAGGAACTATGGGTGACAGTGAACGCAACAAATATTTGTATAATTCTAGAAACAGGGACGATCAAGGTTTTTGGTTGCTTTTGCAAGATTGTGTGTGTGTGTGTGTGTGTGTGTGTGTGTGTGTGTGTGTGTGGGTGGGTGGGTGGGTTTACAAAGAGGAAGAGCTCAAACCCTTTAAAATGGAAAGTCCATATTATCTATCCATCCATCCGTCCATTCATCCTTCCATATTAATGTTGCAAAATCCATCCATCCATCCATCTTCTACCGCTTTTCCGGAGGTCCGGGTCGCGGAGGCAGCAGTTCAAGCAGAGAAGCCCAGACTTCCCTCTCCCCAGCCACCTGCTCCAGCTCTTCAGAGGGGATACCAAGGCGTTCCCAGACTAGCTGGGAGACATAGTCTCTCCACCGAGTCCTGGGTCTGCCCCGGGGTCTCCTCCCAGTGGGACGTGCCTGAAACACCTCAAGTGGGAGGCGTCCAGGAGGCATCCTAATCAGATGCCCATACCACCTCAACTGACTCCTTTCAATGTGGAGGAGCAGCGGTTCTACTCTGAGCCTCTCCCGGATGACTGAGCTCCTCACCCTATCTCTGAGGGTGAGTCCAGCAATCCTACGGAGAAAGCTCATTTCAGCCGCTTGTATCCGCGATCTCGTTCTTTCGGTCATTACCCAAAGCTCGTGACCATAGGTGAGAGTAGGAACGTAGATTGACTGGTAAATCGAGAGCTTTGCCTTAGAACTAAGCTCCCTCTTCACCACAACAGACCGGTACAACGTCCGCATCACTGCAGATGCTGCTCCAATCCGTCTGTCGATCTCTCGCTCCATTTTCCCCTCACTCGTGAACAAGACCCCAAGATACTTAAACTCCTCCACTTGGGGCAGGAGCCTGTCCCCAACCCGGAGAGGACAATCCACCTTTTTCCGGCTGAGGACCATGGACTCGGACTTGGAGGTGCTGATTCTCATCCCAGCCGCTTCACACTCAGCGGCAAACCGTCCCAGCAAGAGCTGTAGGTCATTGCTGGATGAAGCCAACAGGACAACATCATCTGCAAACAACAGAGATGAGATCCTGTGGTCACCAAGCATGACACCCTCCATTCCCTGGCTGCGCCTAGAAATCCTGTCCATAAAAATTATGAACAGGACCGGTGACAAAGGGCAGCCCTGGCAGAGTCCAACTCTCACTGGGAATGACTCCGACCGAGTGTTGGCAATACGAACTAAACTCTCACAATGGTCGTACAGAGACCGAATAGCTCGTAACAACAAGCCCGATACCCCATACTCCCGAAGCACCCCCCACAAAAATCCACGAGGGACGCGGTCAAATGCCTTCTCCAAGTCCACAAAACACATGTAAACTGGTTGGGCAAACTCCCACGAACCCTCAAGAATTCTCGAGAGGGTAAAGAGCTGGTCCGATGTGCCACGGCCAGGACGAAAACCACATTACTCCTCCTGAATCCGAGGTTCGACCAACGGCCGGACTCTCCTCTCCAGTACCTTGGCATAGACCTCCCCAGGGAGGCTGAGGAGTGTGATCCCTCTAAAGTTGGAGCACACCCTCCGGTCCCCTTTTTTGAAGAGAGGAACCACCACCCCGGTTTGCCATGCCAAAGGCACTGCCCCCGACCTCCACGCAATGTTGCAGAGGCGTGTCAACCATGACAACCCAACAACATCCAGGGCCTTGAGGTACTCGGGGCGAATCTCGTCCACCCCTGGGGCCCGGCCACCAAGGAGATTTTTAACCACCTTGGCGACCTCAGCCCCTGTGATAGGCGAGTCATCCCCCTTGTCCCCAAACCCTGCTTCCTCTGTGGAAGGCGTATCAGTGGGATTGAGGAGATCCTCGAAGTATTCCTTCCACCGCCCGACGATATCCCCAGTTGAAGTCAACAGTGTCCCATCCGCACCATACACAGTGTGGACGGGGAGCTGCTTTCCCCTCCTGAGCCGCCGAACAGTTTGCCAGAATCTCTTTGAAGCCGACCGAAAGTCTTGTTCCATGGCCTCACCGAACTCCTCCCATACCCGGGTTTTTGCTTCAGCAACCACCCGAGCTGCACTCCGCTTGGCCTGCCGGTACACCTCAGCTGCTTCGGGAGTCCCACAAGCCAACCAAGCTTGATAGGACTCCTTCTTCAGCTTAATGGCCCCCCTCACCACTGGTGTCCACCACTTGGTTCGGGGGTTGCCACCACGAGATGCACCGACCACCTTGCGGCCGCAGCTCTGGGCCGCCGCTTCAACAACAGAGGTGGAGAACATGGCCCATTCAGACTCCATGTCTCCAGACTCCCTCGGAATGTGGTTGAAGTTCTTCCGGAGGTGGGAGTTGAAGACCTCCCGGACAGGGGCCTCAGCCAGACGCTCCCAGCACACCCTCACTATACGTTTGGGTCTACCAGGTCTGAATGGCTTCCTCCCCTGCCATCGGATCCAACTCACCACCAGGTGGTGATCAGTTAACAGCTCTGCACCTCTCTTTACTCGGGTGTCCAAGACATACGGTCGCAGGTCTGATGATACGATAACAAAATCGATCATCGACCTGCGGCCTAGGGTGTCCTGGTGCCAGGTGCACATATGGACACCCTTATGCTTGAACATGGTGTTCGTTATGGACAGACTGTGGTTAGCACAGAAGTCCAATAACTGAACACCACTCGGGTTTAGATCGGGCAGGCCGTTCCTCCCAATCACCCCCCTCCAGGTTTCACTGTCGTTGCCCACGTGCGCATTGAAGTCCCCCAGTAGGACAATGGAGTCTCCAGGAGGAGCACCCTCCAGCACCCCAGTCACAGACTCCAAAAAGGGTGGGTACTCTGAAACATCATTTGGTGCATAGGCACAAATGATGGTCAGGACCCGTTTCCCAACCCGAAGGCGCAGGGAAGCAACCCTTTCGTCCACCGGGGAAAACTCCAATATAGAGGCAGCAAGGTGGGGCGATACAAGAATACCTACCCCTGCTCGTCGCCTCTCGCCCAGGGCAACTCCAGAAAAGGCCAAGCTCCAGCCCCTCTCCAGGAGACTGGTTCCGGAACCGGAGCTGTGTGTTGAGGTGAGGCCGACTATATCTAGCCGGTATCGCTCAATCTCGTACACCAGCTCAGGCTCCTTCCCCACCAGAGAGGTGACATTCCACGTACCAAAAGCCAGTTTAGAAAGCTTGGGATCAGTCCGCCAAGGTCTCCGCCTTTGACTGCCACCTAATCCACATAGCACCGGACTTCCATGATCCCTCCTGCAGGTGGTGAACCTACTGGAGGGCGGACCCATGTAACTCCTTCGGGCTGAGCCCGGCCGGGTCCCATGGGTGGAAACCCGGCCACCAGACGCTAGCCTTCGAGCCCCTCCCCCAGGCCTGGCTCCAGGGTGGGGCCCCGGTAACCCCATACCGGGCAGGGTACACTGAATCCTTGATATACAATTCATGAGAGTCTGTTGGATCGTTCTTAGTCTGGCCCTTCACCCAGGACCAGTTTGTCTTGGGAGACCCTATCAGAGGCAAATTGCCCCGGACAACATAGCTCCTGGGATCACTGGGGCACGCAAACCCCCCCACCACGATAAGGTGACGATCCATGAGGGGGATGTTGCAAAATTTACAAGAAAAAAGTCAAAGATTTATCAGAAAAAAAATATATTTATTCAACATCTTGATTGCCCCTGGCAAAGAGGAAACTAATTTTTGAACAGATTTTTAAAATGATTATACCGTTTAGATGCAAAAAAATATCTTTGCAATATCTTTGCACACTAATAAATGCAGATGAAAAATCTAGAAATACAGTGGATATAAAAAGTCCACACACCCCTGTTCAAATGCCAGGTTTTTGTGATGCAAAAAAAAATGGGACCAAGATAAATTATTTCAAAACTTTTCCCAAGATTAATGTGACCTATAACCTGTACAACCCAACTGAAAAACAAACTGAAATCTTTTAAAGGGAAAAATAAAAAATAAAAAACTTACAGTAACCTGTTTGCATAAATATGCACACCCTCTTATAAATGGGGATGTGGCTGTGTTCAAAATTAACCAATCACATTCAAACTCATGTTAAATGGGAGTCAGCACACACCTGCCACCATTTAAAGTGCCTCTGATTAACCCTAAACAAAGTTCAGCTGTTCTAGTAGGCTTTTCCTGGCATTTTTGTAGTCACATCTTACAGCACAAGCCATGGTCCGCAGAGAGCTTCCAAAGCATCAGAGGGATCTCATTGTTCAAAGGTATCAGTCAGGAGTTTCCAAGTCAAAAATTTCCAAGACATTAAATATACCATGGAACACAGTGAAGACAGTCATCATCAAGTGGACAAAATATGGCACAACAGTAACATTATCAAGAATTAGACGTCCCTCCAAAATGATGAAAAGACGAGAAGAAAACTGGTAAGGGAGGCTGCCAAGAGGCCGGCAGTAACATTGAAAGAGCAGCGGGAATTTCTGGCAAGTACTGGCTGTTTAGTACATGTGACAACAATCTCCCATCTAGGGTGGCAAGGATGGAAGCCTTATCTTACAAAGAAAAACATCCAAGCCCGGCTACATTTTGCAAAAAGCGCATTTGAAATCTCTCAAACGCATGTGGGAAAATGTGTTATGGTCCGATGAAACCAAGGTTGAACATTATGGCCATAATTCCAAAAGGTATATTTGGCACAAACACAACACTGCTCATCACCAAAATAACACCACACCTACAGTGAAGCATGGTGGTGGCAACATCATGCTTTGGGGCTGTTTTTCTTCAGCTGGAACTGGGGCCTTAGTCAAGGTGGAGGGAATTATGAACAGTTCCAAATACCAGTC
Source organism: Pholidichthys leucotaenia (assembly GCA_020510985.1). Classification (NCBI taxonomy): domain Eukaryota; kingdom Metazoa; phylum Chordata; class Actinopteri; order Cichliformes; family Pholidichthyidae; genus Pholidichthys; species Pholidichthys leucotaenia. Next base: position 169,068,739 of record CM035842.1, read on the forward strand.
AGTGGTGGCACAAAACCTTCAGGCTTCTACCAGAAAGGCGAAGATGAAGAGGAACTTCATCTTTCAGCACAACAATGATCCAAAGCACACATGCAAATCAACAAAAGAATGGCTTCACCAGAAGAAGATTAAGGTTTTGGAATGGCCCAGCCAGAGTTCAGACCTGAATCCGATTGAACATCTGTGGGGTGATCTGAAGAGGGCTGTGCACAGGAGATGCCCTCGCAATCTGACAGATTTGGAGCGTTTTTGCAAAGAAGAGTGGGCAAATATTGCCACATCAAGATGTGCCACGCTGATAGACTCCTACCCAATAAGACTGAGTGCTGTAATAAAAGCCAAAGGTGCTACAACAAAGTATTAGTTAAAGGGTGTGCATATTTATGCAACCAGGCTATTGTAAGTTTTTTTTTATTTTTTATTTTTCCCCTTAAAAGATTTCAGTTTGTTTTTCAATTGGGTTGCACAGGCTATAGGTCACATTTATGGTGGAAAAAGTTTTGAAATGATTTATCATGGGCTCATTTTTTACATCACAAAAACCTGGCATTTGAACAGGGGTGTGTAGACTTTTTATATCCACTGTAAATAACACCCTGGCATGTGCCTTTTAAGCACCTTTGTTCAATGGTTCAAAATTATTTTACTTTCTAATGTGTAAATCAGCCTAAAAATGAATAATTGTCCACCCATATCGTCAATAAGATTTCTATATCATGTTATATAACTGAATAAAATGCATTTGAAGCACAAAGCAAAAGACATAAATGCATAAAATATTCTATTAAACTTTCCGCTTTTCTCAAAAATTTATAACTTTTTTTTATGAATGTTCAACTTTTTTCTTTTAAATTTGCAGCATTTTTCTTATAAGTTTGTGACATATTTATTGTAAATTTGTCCCCTTTTACTTGTAATTTTAAATGTTTTCTCATAAATGTGTGACTTTTTCCTTTTAAATTTGGAAAAAAAAAAATTCTTGTAAATTTGCAGTGTTTATAATGATGCTAGTTAAACTGTTAATTCAAAAAACATGGACCCCCAAACATAATCTTGCACAGGGCCTCCAAAAAACTAGAAACAGCCCTGACAGCAAAAATGCTTATATGTCTCCCTAAATATTTAGTCTAGGAAAAAACGTTCTTGTCCTCCTAACAGTAAAAAGAAATATCCGCCCCTGCCTTCTACTACAATTTTGGACATGAAATAGTCAAAAATGAATAATTATAGCCACAAATTGTCATTTTGAGGTGCCACTGATGAATGAGACTTTTGTTGTTTGATCTTCAGAGCTGCAGGAAGGACGTGGAGGCTTGTTGGGTGTCAGAGGTGTTCCCACATCACAACATCTGGACTCCAGCTTCAGCATTTTCCCCAGTTTAAGTATTTTAAAACTGAGAGCGTTTTCTTTGTAGCTATATAATAAGGCTCCATGACAAGCGTTTCAGAAGAAATAAGAAATTATAGCCCTGCAGCTTACATTTATGAGGGTCAGGTCAGTGGGACTGTGAAGACTCACAATAGACTGCTTCAGTGAATCAACTGGATGGCTGCTAATCCATGATTTTCATTACCAGCCCCGCCCCCTGTCCTCCTGAAAAACTATCTCAGAGCTGAAGATAACAAAGCTGAAAGTTAACACAAAGTGTGAGAGGATGTTTTCACACTGTGCATGCTCCAATTTATCTTAAACTATGCTGACAAGCAAATTTGCTATAATCATTGCTATTTTTGTTGTGTATGTGTCTGTCTAATATCTGATTTTTAAAAATTTCTTCTAATTTCATGACTGATGGAAGAAATATTTAGATTTAGTGTTAACTTTACTTTGATTTTTTAAAATTTATTATCTATCAATGGTTCTTTTAATTTGTCTATTCTGGTTAGGGTGGAAGCTTATAAGGCCTTCGAGGTTTCTTTTACTCCCCTGCCCTAAGGTGTTTTCTATTGTTTTAATTTCTCTATATTGTTTTAAATCTGTGCAAATGAACTAATAGGGATTTTGCACATTTTTAGCAACACATTCATGTAAAAAATGTTCTAAATATTTTTGGCAGCTGTAAAGGGCATTGAGTTTGAACACCAAGTGGTGCAACAGCGCCATCTGCTGTTTATTTTCTTTTTAAATAACTGCATCAAGAAAGTTTTACTACGAGGTGAGGTGGTGCGTGGTGTGTGCGTGTGTGTGTGTGTGTGTGGGGGGGGGGGGGGTCCTAACCCAAATAAAACGCCTGGGGGAAAAAATCATGCAGTCACCACTCTTTGTAGATGTTCATTCTCCACTTGTCTGACTTTTGTTGAGAAAAAAAAAAACTAACAATAAACATGTCAGAACTTTTTATTCAAAATGCCAACCTTCTGGCTTTAAGAGATATTTAAAAAAGAATGAAAGAAAGTTGTTGTAGTCAATTGCATTTTTTTTATTACATCAAGCAGAGAGAAAAAATATGGACTCACTCAAGTTTGATGAAAATGTTATGGAATCACCCTGTAATTTGGAGTCCTAAAGCAAACACCTGCTTCAAATTAAATCTGCTAATTAGTCTGCAGTTAAAAAAGAGTGTTTGCACGCTTTGGTGACATGAATCATGGCTCCAGTGCGAAAATATGTCAGCTGAAACAAAGGAGAGGATTATAAAACTTCAAGAGGATAAATCTGTTATGTATGGGTAGAACACAGCTTTATTGAACACTGGATGTGGCGGCCACTGACAAGGCCCCGGCCAAGGTACAGGCTGATCCACCCACACAGTTATTACACAGTAAGGAGGCTGTGTGCGTACTGGGCCTGGCCCACCAATGTTTTCCCGGCACATTGGTCCCAAAAAGCTCGCAGAAGGCCAGTTTTGCTTTTGTCAGGCACAATGCGGACCAGACCCTGCTGCGCCCACTGAACGACAGACCGTTCAGGATGCTGGAACCCGGGGTGAAGCATTTTCTGTTAGACTTGGGGGGGGGGGGGCATAGGGAGACTGTCTGCATCGACAGGCTGAAGCCCACTTTTGTGTTGGCAGACGAGCAGGAGGTGTTGGCCCAAGTTCCCTGGCGCGGACGCCCACCGTTGGTGGTTCCACAAGTTGGTGATCCCTCGGCAGGGACCTGCGCTCACGAAGCTAATGTGTTTTCCCCCCTCCCTCTTTCCCTCCACAGACTGACGTGCCCTCCGGTACACCTCACCAGCAGGGCGGTTCAACTGGACCGGCAACCCCCTGCTGCAGCAGCTATGGGTGCCGGCTCAAGCCCAAAGGACAGGGGGGTTAGTGCCCCTTTTGGGTGTTCGATGGGGGGGGGGCTGTGTGCGGGCATGGTATGGGGAGTTTCTCCACCCAGAGAAGGCAGGGGGAAGGGGAGAACAATGGACTGAAGGAGGAGGTTTCATGGGGGGAGGGGGGTATCAGACAGGACTGTTGGGTCTATGCGCCCCCCGGGGAGAGTAAGACATGCCGGAGCCGCTGAGAGAAGAAGGGTGTTAGAGCAGTGCCGGCGTTATGTCATGTTAATGTGCCACACAATCCTTTGTTCAAACAACAATGTATTATGATCGGAAGTTCCAGGTCTCAATGCATGGAAATAGATATAAAAGAGGAATGCACAGAGACCCGGGAATCTCTTTTGCTGTAAGTTATGTTGGAGGAAGAATAAAGTTTCTGTGTCATCCAGTTTGCTGCCTCGCCTGCCTCCTTTCTCCACAATATCACATTCCCCCCCTTTAAAAAACTCCAAAACCACTCGCTCAGTTAAGACCCTCCCCAATTTGGGACCCGAATCACGCACTAACAAACGAAAACTAATGTCTCTAAATGGCCAAACACATTCACACAACAGAACCTAAAATAAGGAGGACGGGTGGACTGCCGTCCTGCCCACACGGCATGATGAATTATTCTGCCACCTGCTAAGATAAAGTAATGTCCATTAATAAACTAAAATTGTGCGCCGTGTTCTGAACCTAAAACAGAAAAAAAACAGAATAACCCCTTATATAACATTTTTAATAACACCAGAACATTAATATATACTATTTACAACTCAGTCTTTCACGAGAAAAGACATAACTGGCATGGGGGGCCCGGGCACCCTCTCAGCAGATGCACCCCTGGAAACTGCCGGTCCCCAGGGTGTTGGCTGACCCTCCGAATGCTGAAGCCACTCCTCCTCACCATCAACCTCGTCCCATGTCCAGTCTCGTCACTTCTCCTGGAAATGCCGAAGCCGATTTGCATGCCATACTGAGCCGTCAGACAGCCTAAAGTGCGTTGCGCCCAGTTTGTCCACTATGTGCAGACACTCCCGATGCTCCTCAGGCTGTCGTCTGGCCCATCTTCGCCATGCACATTCCTCATCTTTGCTCTGAACCGAATCCAGGACCCTCAACGGGGCCCGGTTCGGCTTGAGACATTGTTGAGGAGCACGCTGATCCTCCGTACTTCTCAGTCTTGCCCCAACCTCTTCTAATGCTGTTGTAACATGCGTCATTGTAGCCGCAGACCCCCTGTTCCATTGTGGCCAAACTCCGGAGGCATTTGGGGCTAACTCATCGGCGCCACTCGCCAGTGCAGGTGCCTCGCCGTCACGCTCGGTACTCCCTTCGGCCATTTCCCGTGTGCCAGCACTGAGACCCTCCTGCGCTGGCCCTGAGCTAAATTGGTCCTGCTTGACTGCCATGGCACCCGGTAGTTCCATAGCGCCTGGTAATTCTTCATCCCACACCGTGTGGATGGTTGTTGGGGGCAGGCGGAGTGATTTCTTCCGTGGGCTCTCCGGGTTAAATCCACGGCAGACCCTGGCAAAATGGTTCAAGCAACCACATCTCTTACAACATGCTTCTCTCACTGGACAGTCCTTAGCCCTATTTCTGTGCTTAGCAGACCCACAACTCATGCAAAGGGATTTTCCCGGGGCAGACCCATGGCTGGTAGTGCTGGCTTCTGCATCTTCATCGTTCCAGCTATCTTCGCTATCCATGTCATAAGGGGCTCCAGCAGCTGCTGTGACTGGTGCCCTGTTAGCTTCAGAGCTAGCTTGTCCGCAGCTTCCATTTGGAGAGCTACCTTGATTGTTCTGGCTAACGTGAAGTCTCTAGGTGCCGTAAGTAGCCTAGTTTGCAATGCAGCGCTACAAGTATGTTCTGCCAGCCGATTACGAATCATTTCTTCCTTCAGTGTCCCAAATCGACACTCACTAGCTAACTGCCTTAAGTTGGTGATGAACTGCCGAACGGGTTCACCTTCCTGCTGCTGCCACTGCTGAAAGCGGATCCTCACGTTATCCAGGGTGTGGAAATGGCTAGCTAGCAGCTCTGCTACCTCTTCATAAGTGTCCAAGGGACTGAGTGTTCGCAGGACTCGCTGGCCCTCTATGCCCAAATTGTGAACCAGAAGTGCCTGGTCTCTTAGCTTATTGAGCTCACCAGTCCTAGCGTGGCAACACAAGTTTCAAAGGCTTCATACTGTCTCTGCCAGGACACCGGCGGCTCCCTGGGAAACTCGAGAAAAGGCTGAATTGGAGCTACACACGTCTCCATGGTTTAATCCGACATCGCCAATGTTATGTATGGTATTTACCTTGGTTCACAGATGAGGTGAGGTGACTTGTAGAACACAGCTTTATTGAACACTGGATGTGGCGGCCACTGACAAGGCCCCGGCCAAGGTACAGGCGAGACAGGCATTTAAGATGGCTGACCCCCGGCCTTATATAGGGCGGGGCGGTGACGCCACCGGAGCTCGGCCACAGGGGGCCAGAGTGTATGGGGCTACAGCGGTGGCAGCTGCGGCGGTTCCAAAGACGGTCAGGGGTGGACCGACAGGCATGAAGGGACTGCGTGCCGGGCAGCAGCACAGCAGGTCCGGACGAGAGAAGTGGTTGAGGGTGAGGAGAAAAGACATTCTCGCCAGGGAGGTTGGCTTCGACCCCGGGGGCAGGCGGCTTCCAGGGGCGCGCATGCCATGGGGCTGCCTGGCCCTCCGAGCTGGTTTTATTCTTGGCTGCCCATGGACTGTGGCATAACATAAATAGTTTGGATGTAAATATGTTCATATGGTGTACATGAGTGTATGTTGTGGTACGGGATTATTTTATGTATTTGATGTGGTGACGTTAATTTTAGTTGTTTATGGGTGAATGTGTTAGGCCATTCTAGTTCACTATTCCCTGTTATTTCTCTTAGTGCATGATTCAGGTCCTAAACTGGGGAGGGTCTCGATTGTGTGTGTGGTTTTGGACTTTCTAAAGGGGGGAGAATGTCGTGTAGAAAGTGTGGTGTGTGTGTGTGGCCCTTAGGGCTTGCCGTACCCGCCCTGTGTGGTGGCGTCAGGCGGGCTATGGCCAGACTGTATGTAGTTGTGTGTTCTCTAATAAAGAGTGAGTTCACTGCATGGCAAAAGAGGACTCCCGACTATTATTACAGACATCACACAGTGGTGTGAAAAAGTGTTTACCCCTTCCTGGTTTCTCATTTTTTTGTATGTCACACTTAAACGTTTCAGATCATCAAACAAATTTAAATATTAGACAAAGATAACACAAGGAAAGTGTTTATTATTAAGGAGGAAAAAAAAAATCCAAACCTACATGGCCCTGTGTGAAAAAGTGATTTCCCCCTAAACCTAATAACTGGTTGGGCCACCCTTAGCAGCAACAACTGCAATCAAGCATTTGCGATAACTGGCAATGAGTTTTTTACAGTACCGTGGAGGAATTTTGGCCCACTCATCTTTGCAGAATTGTTGTAATTCAGCCACATTGGAGGGTTTTCGAGCATGAACCGCCTTTTTAAGGTCATGCCACAGCATCTCAATAGGATTCAGGTCTGGACTTTGACTAGGCCACTCCAAAGTCTTCATTTTGTTTTTCTTAAGCCATTCAAAGGTGGACTTGCTGGTGTGTTTTGGATCATTGTCCTGCTGCAGAACCCAAGTGCGCTTCAGCTTGATGTCATGAACAGATGGCCGAACATTCTCCTTCAGGATTTTTTGGTAGACAGCAGAATTCATGGTTCCATTTACCACAGCAATTCTTCCATGTCTTGAAGCAGCAAAACAGCCTAGACCATCACACTAGCACTACTATGTTTTACTGTTGGTATGATGTTCCTTTTCTGAAATGCTGTGTTACTTTTACGCTGGATGTAATGGGACACACACCTTCCAAGAAGTTCAACTTTTGTCTTGTCAGTCCACAGAGTATTTTCCCAAAAGTCTTGGGGATCATCAAGACATTTTCTGGCAAAACTGAGACGAGCCTTTATGTTCCTTTTGCTCAGCAGTGGTTTTCGTCTCGGAACTCTGCCATGCAGGCCATTTCTACCCAGTCAAAAGACCCCAGAGGGTCTTTTGTGAGCTCTTGGATGAGTCGTTGCTGCACTCTTGGGGTAATTTTGTTCAGCTGGCCACTCCTGGGAAGGTTCACCACTGTTCCATGTTTTCACCATTTGTGGATAATGGCTCTCACTGTGGTTCGCTGGAATCCCAAAGCTTTAGAAAAAGGCTTTACAACCTTTTCCAGACTGATAGATCTCACTTACTTTGTTTCTCATTTGTTCCTGAATTTATTTGGATTGCAGTATGATGTCTAGCTTTTGAGGATCTTTTGGTCTACTTCATTTTGTCAGACAGCTCTTATTTAAGTGATTTCTTGATTGAGAATAAGTGTGGCAGTAATCAGGCCTGGGTGTGGTTAGAGAAATTGAGCTCAGCTTTCCAAAGATGTGATAAAAACCACAGTTAATTTATGTTTTGACGGGTGGGGGTGGGTCACTTTTTCACACAAGGCCATGTAGGTTTGGATTTTTTTTTTTACCCTTAATAATAAACACCTTCATTTAAAAACTGCATTTTGTGTTTACTTGTTGTGACAATGTACAGCGAGGCGAGGCAGATTTCAATTTTCAATTAGTCCATTTTTATTTCAATAATCTTACAGTAAATAGTTCCAGAACATCTGACACGATTCTTCTTCAACAATGCACAATTCGCCAACCAAGAAGCATACCAAAGATAATAAGAATGCAACTAGAGAGATCCCCTTATCATTAACCACACCTGTTATATAGTATTCGAGATAATTAGGGCTGATTAGTCCCTGCCATAATCCCAGGTAAAACAATGAACATTTCCATTCTTAACACATACCCACTAATATCTAAAAATACATCAATAATTCCCCCAACTATATACAATGTAAATATAAATAACATATAATAAATAACAATATAAATAATTCAATAAATAGTTCCAACCCTTATTTACAAATGTTAAACCACCCCTCTAACTTACCATACATGCTTCCTTCCTGCTGGTGTCCTATAAAAGGGCATTCAACCCCCAAAGAGTCTTTTGCCCGGACACCCACAGGAAGCATGTTGGCAAAGGTATGTGAAATAAATCATTTATCAGTTATTTTACCAAAATACTTAACCATAATAATTATCTCCCAAGGGCATTCAAATTAAACAAAGACAGATCCCAAAATACTGTGTGCACTTTAACAAATAATCATACTAACATTTACAACATTACAAATATAACATGATCACACAATACAATAAATCATAACAGTGGTGACACTTCATCGTCACATTTCCTCCCCCCTTTCCCAAGAGTACAGTACTCTATGAGTCATGTACTCTTGAAAGGCTATCAGCTACAAGGTTGGTTTTTCCTGCCACATACCGAACAGTAAAATTATAAGGTTGGAGGGACACATACCACCCTGTGAGACGGCTGTTTACGTCCTTCATTCTGTCCAACCACTGTAGGGCCCGATGATCTGTCTCCAACAAAAAATGACGCCCTAGTAAATAGTACTTGAGAGACCCTATTGCCCATTTTATGGCAAGACATTCTTTTTCTACCGTAGAGTATCTTGTCTCCCCGTCCAACAACTTACAGCTCAAGAACAGTACTGGGTGTCTCTCTCCCCTCTCCTCCTGGAGAAGTACTGCTCCAATGCCAACCCCTGAAGCATCTGTCTGTAAAATGAACTGGCGAGCAAAGTCTGGACTGTAGAGAACCTTCTCCCCAGAAATAGCCCTCTTCAGATCCTCAAACGCTCTGTCACACTCCTCTGTCCATTTTACCTTATTTGGTGCTGAAGCCTTAGTGAGGTCAATCAAAACTGCGGCTCTTTCAGCAAAGTGGGGGATGAACTTGCTGTACCATCCTACCATTCCCATAAACGATTGTACCTTCTTTTTAGTGGTGGGCACAGGGTAGGTCCGGATGGCATCCACTTTACCTACTCGTGGTCTAATAACCCCCTGACCAACCACATGTCCCAGGTACTCCACCTGCTGCTGTCCGAACGCACATTTGCGTGGATTAATTGTCAGTCCTGCCCTCTTAATTAACTGAAGGACCTGCCTAAGGTGTACCACATGTTCTTCCCAGGTCTGACTATAGATGATCACGTCATCCAGATAAGCAGCCGCAAAATTTGATACTTGTTGCGGATGATAAAATAAGGCAGCGAACTGAGGGTTTTAAATAGGTTTATTATCATACCGCCATCACGGAGCTCGCCCCATGGGCGAGCCCGGAGGCTCTCCAGCAAAGTGTGCAGATGAGCAGTAGTCAGAGAGTGAGAGAGAGAACATGGATTTCAGTGAGCTTATATACCCAGCTACAAACAATACATGAAAGGCATTCACAGCAGTAGGTATGGGCATTTGCATTTGAGAGACACACATAACAATAAGGAGATTGCTAGCCAGGATTCGCCTCTGCTCCAGAGTTGCAGGACAAAAGCGGTTACAAGGCACATCTACATATTGTTATCAGTGTATAGACACAGTAAGGACAGGAAGCATGAACACAATGCATGAATGGCACATTAACATCACAGTAGTGAGCCGGAAAAAGCCAGAGGAAGCGGGGCTGCCTGTAGACATTAATACACACATTGCTGTGCCTGTCCCAGTCTGTTGTGGGGGTTATCCCACAATACTCTCCTTAATACTTGGTCCATCAGCCGCTGAAAAGTTGCAGGTGCCCCCTGAAGGCCAAATGGCATGACCCTAAACTGAAAACTGCCGTAAGGTGTTTTAAAGGCTGTAAGTTCCTTTGTTTCCAGTGCCAATGCCACCTGCCAATACCCCTTGCATAGGTCCAGAGTAGAAATAAACCTAGCCCTGCCCACTTTCTCTAACAGTTCATCAATCCGGGGCATGGGGTATGACTCAAATTTAGATACTGAATTAAGGTATCTGAAATCAATACAGAATCTTAATGAGCCGTCCTTTTTGGGGACCAGCACAATCGGGCTATACCACTCACTGACTGACTCCTCGATCACTCCCAGCTGCAACATCAAGTCAATTTCTTGCTTCATTTTTGGTACCAATCGTTCCGGGATCCTATAAGATTTTCTACATGGAACAGCTTCCTCTTTCAAATTAACCTTATGACGCACCAACGTGGTGAAACCAGGTCTCTCCTGAAACAATTCTGGATCTAAAAGTGCCTCCAACTCTCTCTGCTGATCCACCTGCAAATGAGACACTTGAAACACATAAGGCTCTGACACATTTGTGGGAAAAGACTGTTCTTTCTCCTCATCCACTTCCGTCGCACAAATCAAGAGCTGATGTGTCTCCTGAAGAACAGGTTGATGCTGCTGATGACCAGGCTACTGAAACTCTTTCAATAAGTTAATGTGGAAGGTCTGATATTTTACCTTCCTGTCAGGCATATATAGTTCATATGTCACTGAACTTAGTTTTTTAGAAATTTCATATGGCCCCTGCCATCGAGCCAACAGCTTACTGTCACACGAGGGCAGCAATAACAAAACCTGTTGTCCTGGGTGAAAACCCCTTTTTCTGGCCTTCTTGTCATACCAAGTTTTTTGTTTGGCCTGCGCTGTCCTCATGTGCTCCTGAGCCAAAGCAGTCATTCGATCCAGTTTCTCTCTCATCTTAATGACATAAGAGACCACATTGTCCTGATCACTCAGTGGACTCTCCCAGTGCTCCTTTAATAAATCCAGTGGGCCCCTCACCTGACGACCATACAGTAGTTCAAAAGGTGAGAACCCTGTTGAAGCCTGGGGCACCTCCTGATAAGCAAACAATAAATATGGTACCCATTGGTCCCAATCTGAGCCCGTTTCAGAAAAAAATTTCCGCAGCATATTTTTTAAAGTCTGGTTAAATCGTTCCACTAGTCCATCAGTCTGAGGGTGATATGGGGTGGTCTTAATACCCTTAATACCCAACAGCTTATATACTTGCTGCAACAGTTTTGACAAGAAATTTGTTCCACAGTCTGTTAGAACTTCTCTGGGTATGCCTACCCTTGAAAACAACTGGATAAGGCAGTTAGCACGCTGCCTAGCCTTAATAGATTTCAGGGGAAAGGCTTCTGGGTACTGAGTAGCATAGTCACAAATTACCAGAATGTATTTATTACCAGCAGAACTTCTCTCTAGGGGGCCAACTATATCCATCCCTATTCTGTCGAAGGGTGTTCCAATAATGGGTAATGGGTGTAGTTGGGCACGGGCTACTCCCCTAGGTGATGTAATTTGACATATTGGGCACGATGTGCAGAAGTCCTTTATCTGGATATACATTCCCGGCCACACAAACCTTCTAGCAATTCTCTGTAGAGTTTTATGAAATGCTAGATGACCTGCCCAAGGAATAACATGTCCCAGTTCCATAATCTTTGGTATGAGGTCCTGTGGCAAAGCTATGGCCATAACTTCACCTTGCTGTTGATATAAAATGCCCTTTTTAATGACATATATGGCCTCAGCCAAACAATCAGTTCTACCCTGTTTCACACCCTCAATCTCCGAGACTTTATTGAACCATGGTCTAAGTGCTGGGTCAGCTTTCTGCAATGTAGCTATGTCAGGAGGGATGTCAAACTCTACTGACTAGCTTAGCTGTGGTGTTTCTTCACCCAAGGTCTTTGCTGATGCTAACACTTTATCTCTTCTCCTCTGAGCCTTGGATTTAGGTTGCTTAATAGGGCCTGCCTCTATCTCAGAATCATAAAATGGTAACTCCTGAAGAACATTGGCAGCCCTCTGTGCCCTGGTTGTCACCATATTACAATTTTTCACCACAGGTGTGTTTACTCTCTGCTCAACAGTGCCACCTGCCTGTCTCTCCTCCGTTTGTTCCTCTCTAACCTGCTGTATAATGTCCAACAAAGTTGGAACATCATTGCCAAGAATAACAGAATAAGGCAAATCAGGCACAAGAGCTACAGGAAGGAGATAAGTTTGACCCCCTACTGTTAAATAAACCTCAGCGGTCGGGTACACTTTCTTATCCCCATGGACACAACTGATATTTATTTCTGACTCACTCCACAAATCCCTAGGGACCAAACTAGGTAGCACAACTGTTTGAAAACAGCCTGAATCTAACAGGGCCTCTTCACACTGACCATTAAGCAACACCTTTGTTTTATACACTCCAGTGTGCACTGAGGCTGAACAAGTGGGTCTAGGAACTGAACATAATAGTGACGGTTTCTGATTCTTTGTGGCAGGACATGAATACTGGGTGTGACCGATTTTATTACACTGATAACAGCGTATATCTTTATTTCCAACAACTTGTGACTTTTTGCTATTATCATATCTGCTGTTTGTGATCTGACTGGGCCTGGAATACAACCTATTTCGAGCTGGACCACCCCTTTCACCCTCATTAAACTCACTCCATGTGGTGAAAGATCTGTCACGACCGAGAGTAGGTCTCCTGCTCCCAGACCTGGCTGACAGAAAAACCTCCGCCAGACGAGCAGCGTCCTCTGCAGTCTTCGGGTCCCGCTCTTGTATCCAGACTCCCAGTTCCGGGTTCACCACGCACAAAAACTGTTCCAAAATTAATTGTTCCATAATGTCTTTTAAAGTTAGGGTCTCTGGATTAATCCATTTATATAACAGGTCTTTTAAAGTAGAACTGAACCCACCTTTTGGTGCAAAAAGTAGAATATCAGATTAATTCCTTATTACCTATTGTATTTTTCAACACATAAAAGAAATTTTTAGGCCGTGCGATGGCCAAGCTATAAGCTGATAAACTTTTGCCTCTGGCTGGCAGTGCCAAACAAACCGGAAGTAGTGCAGACGATGCTGCGTGACGTCACGAGTGTGATCCCTAAACAAAACAACAATGGCAGATGATAGCAGTTCCAGCAGCCAAGAACACCAGAGTTTTCAGAGTGAAGAGACATTCAGGATCGGTGATGAGACAGAGGAGGATGCAGGAGTGTGGCAGGTGGCAGGCGTGCACGCGAGCCCGGGAGACAGCGACCTGATGCACCTGTGACAGCAGCTGGCAGACGGCGATGCAGAGGCGAGGTCCGCCGCCGGGGAATACACCTGTGCACAGGGGAGAGACTGGAAAGGCAAAGGTAGGTATGCTTACGCTGTAGATCTTGCTGGGAGATGAGGGGGTTTCTCTGCAGCAAGAGGGCTGAAGGAATCAGACGGCTTCATGCCGAAGCCCAGGGCAGAGTGGCTTATATCCCACGCTGCTGACGAGGCGCAAGTGTGCGCACAGCTGGCGCCGCTAATGAGTGGCGAGTTGTAACATATCCAGCCTGTGTTGTGTTGTAGCTTAGTTTTCTTTTTTCCTCTGTCACATTTTGTCTTAGTTTTGTTTTGAATTGTAATCGCTCTTGCCTGTTTTCTCTTTTGAATTCTTGGATGGAATATGGGTGGGCAATATAAGCTGCGGCTTCAGCCATCACCCATTTCGGATAACTTACGTTGAATTGTATAATCAGATGAGTCATTGTTCAATTTGACCTTGTTGTTATATCATTCAGTTTCTTTCAACCTGTACTGTACTATCCGAAATAAATAAATTCATTCATTCATTCAAAAAATTGGGCTATGTATTACAATACTTCTACAGACTATAGTGGCAATACACATGAACAGAACTGGCCTCTGCATTTGACTGTGTTATTTATAAATACAGTGATCCCTCACTTATTGCGTTTAATGGGGACCAGAACCGACCGCGAAAAGTGAAAAACAGCGAAGTAGCGTCACCCCCCCCCCCAAGGGCGTCACAAGCACTATTTTGCACAAAAAGGCACAAGAGAACAACGAAAAGTGCCACTAAGCAACACGAGCGATAAAGAACAATGAATGCGGTCTTCCTTCGCTGGGTATGTGCGCTCTGCAGGGAGAGAAGCTGGGTAAAACGTCTCGGCCAATCAGCTTGCAAGGTAAAACGTCTCGGCCAATCAGCTTGCGAGATTCCCGAGCGGTGAAGAGGTGGGCGGAGAGGAGTGGAGCGGTGGTCAGAGAGGTGGATTTTGAGTTGTGCGGGCTCTCCGTGTTGATACCTGATGTTCTAATGTACTCTCCCTGCCTTCTGCTAGCACCCGGGCAACTTTCGTGCCATTTTTTCTCAATTTTGAATTTTTGATGAATATTTTTGAAAAATCCGCGATGCACTGAGGGCGCGAAAGGTGAAACGCGAAGTAGCGAGGGATCACTGTAATATCTATATCTAGAAACGCATCGCTTCCTGGTCGCTTTTCCTCCCCCTTTCTTTTCTTTCGTCGCCATGACAGCTTTATTTGGCCACTGAACAGATCTTCCCAGGTGTTGGAAGTGTTTTGTAGACGACTATCACGACAAAATGCACCAAAAACAACCAGTGTTGACGTGCTCGCAATGATAAACATGGAGGACTGTGTCACACTCGTGACGTCACGCAGAACTCCGGCTGCACTTCCGGTTAATCGGCGGATTTGTCTGATTTTTCAGGGCGGGAAATTCAAAATCGCGATTTTCTCCAAGATTCCGGGATTTGTGGAGAGGGTGCCAATGATAAATTATCTTTATAATTGTATGTACTATCACCCAGTGCCGTTCAATGCCGTTCAGTTCAGTTCTACTTTAAGCGTACATAAAGTTCACGAGGGGTTTCGTCCTGATGAATGTCCAGGGACCGAAACCTCCTCCTATATGTGTCAGATGTAATTTCAAATTTATTTAAAATAGCTTCTTTGACTTTCCCATAATTATCCGTGTCAGCAACATCCATCAGAACATATGCGCTCCGCGCTTTACCTGTAAATAGAGGAGCTAGATGGATAGCCCACTCTTCTTCATGCCAGCGGCAGACTGTAGCGATCCTCTCGAACGTTGTCAGGTAGTGCTCGATGTCATCTTCTGGAGAGAGAGGATTCAGCCTGGGCTCGTGGTGCATTCGTGGCCTCCTTGGCTGCACCTGCAGCGGCAAATCATCCTCCTGTGAGCCGACCCGACTGGCCGTCACCCTGGGGTCCTCCCCCGAAGCGCCGTCGTCACCACTACACTCAGCCTGGCTCCCATAGTCCTCTCTCAGCTCCGCAACCTGTGACTCCATCCGACAAATGTGATTCTCCACAGTCTGCCACTTTTGCTCCTGACGAGCGGCTTCTTCCTCCAGCTGGCGATCTCTGAGAGTCAGCGAACGCACCAAAGATTTCACCAGGCACATTAGCTCCTCGAGCTCGCCCAGTCCGCTGACTCCCGGGTCCTCAGCCGCCATACCTGCGTCCAGGTCAGACTGCTCCTCCTGCCTCGCTTTCCTTCTTGACATGAGTCCTTCCGTCCACCAAACGATACGACGTCCTGGTAACGGACCACCACTGCCACCAAATGTAACAAAGTAGCGTGGCGAGGCAGATTTCAATTTTCAATTAGTCCATTTTTATTTCAATAATCTTACAGTAAATAGTTCCAGAACATCTGACACGATTCTTCTTCAACAATGCACAATTCGCCAACCAAGAAGCATACCAAAGATAATAAGAATGCAACTAGAGAGATCCCCTTATCATTAACCACACCTGTTATATAGTATTCGAGATAATTAGGGCTGATTAGCCCCTACCATAATCCCAGGTAAAACAATGAACATTTCCATTCTTAACACATACCCACTAATATCTAAAAATACATCAATAATTCCCCCAACTATATACAACGTAAATATAAATAACATATAATAAATAACAATATAAATAATTCAATAAATAGTTCCAACCCTTATTTACAAATGTTAAACCACCCCTCTAACTTACCATACATGCTTCCTTCCTGCTGGTGTCCTATAAAAGGGCATTCAACCCAAAAAGAGTCTTTTGCCCGGACACCCACAGGAAGCATGTTGGCAAAGGTATGTGAAATAAATCATTTATCAGTTATTTTACCAAAATACTTAACCATAATAATTATCTCCCAAGGGCATTCAAATTAAACAAAGACAGATCCCAAAATACTGTGTGCACTTTAACAAATAATCATACCAACATTTACAACATTACAAAAATAACATGATCACACAATACAATAAGTCATAACAGTGGTGACACTCCATCGTCACACTTGTGTTATTTTTGTCTAATATTTAAATTTGTTTGATGATCTGAAACATGTAAGTGTGACAAACATACAAAAAAAATGAGAAATCAGGAAGGGGGCAAACACTTTTTCACACCACTGTATGTACACATGTATGTGCATATGAGCAAGCAGGTGTATACAGTAGGTATATTAATTGGTTAAGGATGGAACAGGACAAGATAAGCTTTTGGCTTCAATCCTTTTCCTTTTCGGACTGCATTTAATTTTTTTTTTTTTAATTCTTGTTTTTATGTTGTCTTGTTCGAAATGAACTGTATCAATCAATCAATCTTTAATGCAAAAGAAACGAATGCGGAAAGAGGGACTGTCACCAAGGCTGGTGAGCCACTGGTCAGGACCGTGCATGCTGGTCGCCGACAATGGGGACCGCCCTGATGGCTGGATGGATTTGTATTGGACTTCTGAGTTGGACTTATTATTCTGGGGACAGAAACCAGTCCAGGGGGGACAGTGTAACGTCGGGGCTGTGAGGAAGGGGCGGGGATTCTCCCGGCATGCTTTGCGCAGCGGAGGATTCAAAGACTGTTATTATCCGTGTGTTCTGTTACTGCTGTGCCATTATAACTGTGTTATAAGACCAGTTGCGGTAGTGTTGTTTTCCCTGTACGTGACAGAGCATGTGTCTGTGTCACCATGAGTGAGTTGAGGGTCTGTGTGAATGACCTCCCCTCCGTTCTGTGTAGTGAGTGAGTGGAGAATAATGTTCGCCAGCCGGCCTGGGTTGCCACAGCCAAGATGTGTAGAGTGATGATATAGAGTGAAGTGATGATATAGAGTAAAGTACCAGGAAACGAAGAAGAGTGATGTCTGAAGATAGAGTTGAGGTTCGATTGGACACAGCAATGATGATAGAAGGACTACAGCTCCTGACCAGATGGAGTGATGATATCGAGTGACGTACGTGGCGGTAATGCACCTGAAAGCTGGTTGCCAACTGCCAATCAAATCTAAAAGAAGAAGCAGAAGTAGTGAGTGAGTGAGAAATAAATGCCTATTGCATCACCACCTTCTCTCATTTTTTGTGTGAACCTATGAAATGTCACAATATAATGCTACTAGCCATCTCTAATGTCTCTCAGAAACTGAGCCTTCACCCAATAACTGTACAACAGATTTTTGAAATAAGGGCTGACCCTGCTAGCTAGTTGAGCTAGCACAGGCTAATAGCAGTTGCAAGTTTGAGCTTTTACTGCACATAAACAAGAAAAAAAAAGCTGACAAAATAAAACAAGATCATAGACTACAGAATCTACCTGTTAAATGGTAAAATGACCAAAACAACGGCTATTCATTAACTTACCCGGGATTATTAAGCAGACACTTGGTGAAATGAATGGTGATCTATGGGGAAAAATCCATTATTTGGAATTATTTTCCGCTCCATGACCCACGTGACTTCCGCATTCCAGTTTCTATAGAAGTCTTTTGGAGTGTCTCTACTCTCATATTATACGGCTCTGCCTCATACTATTTTTTTGACTGTTCCTCACATCTGTTCATGCCATGCCATGCTCCACATTATCAGTGGATGTCTGCCCATGCATTTATGCACAAATGTTAAGTAATGTCTCGATCTGAGCACAGGGGGATTCTACCATGCTCAGTCTCTTTGCCTTTTTTTCATATTTGTATAGTGTTGTAGTTTTGAGTTGTAATTCCTGTTATTTTATCTTTGGTTGGTTTTCACATATTCTGTATTGTTTCTTAGTATGATTTATTTTCCTGTTCATTGTAGTTTTTGTATTTACATATTTAAGCGGAAGAAGATGGATGGATGGATGGATGGATGGTTTACTGGTCTTTATTTGTCATCTCATTATATTCATATTCTGTTGTGTTTTCTCTCCTCCTGGCGCTGCAGCTGTCAGTGGCACTTCTGGGTTTTTTGCTCTGTTGTGGGCGGTGCTCCTGCCCAGTTGTTATCATTGTTACCTCCTGCCCGCTCATGTGAAACACCCCTGCTATCACTTGTTGTCACCATGGGCTGAGATGCCGTCTCGGCGCTCAGCCCATGTTTTCCCTCATCCCTGCTTCCCATTGAGCAGCGTCTCAGCAGGCTCCCAGCTGGCAGCATTATGGACGGCTGGGGCCAATTAGTCCTCATCAGCTGGGGCGCTGCCAATGAGGATAAATAGGAGCAGCCTCGATGACTCGGGGCTGCGACATAAGCACTGCTAAGCTGAAGCCCCTTCGTCTGGTGTCAGCCTCTACTCCCCTTGCAGCATTTCTGTGTTTGTATCCCGCTGTGAGTATGCACGTCTTGTTACCCCTATGTCCGGTACAAGCTTCCTACCCCTGCGCTGTGCAACCTGTGAGTGTACGTCTGCATGAGTATCTGTGCTCTCCTCATCCCTCATCCCTCAACCTTAATAAAACATCTCGACTCACTGGCTTGCCCCTGGCTCTTATTGCTCGGCTCCCTAGAGCCGGGTATGACAGTATGTCACAGCCAGAAGAGTTACCGGCGGCCGTGAGTCGCCGTGGAAATGTACCTTTCTGTCCGGGAGTCAGCGCTGCTAGCATGCCGTTTCCCAGGAGTCACTTCCGGCGCCAGGGCGACGAGCTGAGGTCCATCTCGGAGGCTGTCGACGGGACGCTCTTCACCCTGCACAACGCCTCCAACGCGAGACGCTGGCATCCGGGCCGTGCTGAGGAACTCCTGGACTGTCACCCTCATTCTGTGTACCATCTGGAGGACAGCGCCAGGATAGACGCCGCAGGTACACAGCGAGAGAAGCTCCACGGGGTGGATGGAAATCCCGGCAGGAAGTCGAAGTGGGCGACGTCTTTACCTGCTTCGGAGTCCCGTTCCTGCCGCCATTCCAGTCCGGGAGTTCGCGCCAACCAGAGGGCTTCCCCCGACCTGCGCCACGTCACTCGGGATTCCCTTCAAGGAGCCGCAGCTGACAGCAGTTATGTCTGGGGTTGAGTGGCTGTCGCGAGCTCCACTGTGTTTCCTGTCACCACCTTCAGGCATGTGGCGGCGGCAGTGAGATTGATGGAGAGGACTTCAGGGCTACGAAGCTTTCCCGTGCTCAACGCCTTCCTCGCCTCGATCTCCGATCTGGAGCGGCGAATCCTGGGTTTCCCCCTCGCTTCGTCCCCTGGGAATAGCCGTCATCACATCGCCGAGTCACCTCTGCACGAACCTCGTCCGGATCCAGTTCTGGGCCGCCGTCAGGACCGTTCCTCCCACGCAGCTGTCACCTCTTCGCCTCGTCAGTGTGGAGTTTTCACAGCCTCGTTCCCTGAGCCTCGTTTCCCCGCTGTCATTCCTGGACAATCGGGCTGGTTCACCCCGGCTGTTTCCCCCTCCTCCTCGACGCGCTTCCTGACTGCTGAGTGTGCCTGGAATTCCGGCCTGGCGAGCTCTCTGCTGGAGACAACGCGAGCGACCCTCAGACGAATTCCCGGGGGGTCCTCCGTTATCGCCGGGCGGGGAGAGGAAGAAGCAGAATCCACTACAGCAGGCGATACTCAACCTCCAGGAGGCAGGCAAGTCATAGTTTTTTCACACCTGCTTAATGATTTGCTCTGTCACATTCCTGGAGGAGGAGTTCAGGGTTCGCAGCTCCCTGAACTCCCCCCACCTGCTGTAACCTGTATTCCTAATCCCGCATCCCCTGTGTCTCTCTCCGCCGAGCGATCCCCGGCTCCGGGTCTACGTGGTGGGATAAGGAGAGGGCCTGTGGTTCCGCAGCTACGTTGCGGACGGAGGAGGGGGACTGACTGCTGCGTGGAGTCTGCGCCGACGACTGAGCGTCCCCGGGTCTCCACAGAGGAGCGGTTCGGTCCAGCGGGACGAGATTCTTCTGGCTTCACGCCGAGTGGATCGTCGGCGGGGTTACCGGAGCTGGAGGAATCTCAAGCTGCGCTGACCATCGTGCTGGCTGCGGGGCTCGACGCGGCTAGATGGGAGCCTGACAACGACCTCCTCACGACGGATCCTGGATCTTCGCAGTCCTGGACGGCGTCAGAACCCGAGATCAGGCGAGTGCTCTCCTTTCTTTTCTCCCTTTTTATCTTTGAGCACTTCAGCCTGTCTCTAGGGGAGACGAGCTGGGTGCAGCCGCCCGCTGCGTCTGAGCTCGTCTCGCCGGGTTCTGGCGCTGCCGGTGATCCTGATCCCGGTTCTGTTTTCTCTTCTGAGCCTTCTTCCAGGGTCACCGGCGAGGAGTTGCTGTTCCTCGTGGTGCTGGAGGGTCCAGGTTCAACGTTGGAGGTCGGTTCTGGTGCAGTGTCCAACGTGGGTTCGCCCGAGACCTAATCAGGGTCCAACGTGGGTTCGCCTGAGGCCTGATCGGGGTCCGACATGGGTGCTGCCCCAGTGTTGTTCAGGTCCGGTGAGGAGGTGGCCGTTTCCCTGCGGCCTGACGCCCGTCGCCCTCGTCATCGGCTCTCCCCTGAGCCTCTTCCACCGGGATCCGCTCTGACCCTTCGTCCGTCTCAACGGTCCTGGTGGTTGAGTGATGCGGGTCGACGACCCGACCCACAAAACTTTCGGTTCGGTGATCTGGTTCCCCCCACTGGTCTGTGTTGCCTTTGGGCGGCCTGGTTCGGCTGCCGGTGGACTGGATTCCTGGGATCTGGGTCCGGAGTTCGCCGTCCGAACATTTCTCTTCCCCTGATTCGCCAACTGGACAATGGGCGGGGAGATCTCCGGAGCCATCTCGGCTATTTTTGGACTCTGCCTGCCATATTCCTCGGGTGTCACTTTTTCTTTTATCATTGTTAAGGTCACTCGGGTGTAATATTTTGTCCTGTTGGTGGATATGTATTTATAGTGCTGTGTGTTTTCCATCCCTCGTACTCAGCATTTTACTTTTTGTACCATGTTTTTAGCCTCGTTTTTGCATTGTAGAGTTATGTTTTGTTTCCTATCAGACCATACTCTGCAGTTGTCCATTCATTCCAGTCACTTTCACTTCTTTAGGTGACTGAGGGTATTTATATATTCGTGTGTGTGGGTTTTCCTTTGCCCGCACTCAGCTTTTCCTTTTTGTGCCCTGTTTGTTCATTATAGAGTCATGCGCTTTGTTTTCCTTAACACCATGCTCTGTAATTGTCCATAGGTTCCAGTCACCTTCACTTCTCTTGGTGACTGTGTGTGTGTATATATACATGTATATTAGCGCTGTGTATTGTGTTTCCCCTTTATTAACCATTCTCAGCGTTTTTTTTTGCCCTGTTACCTTTTTAGTGGTTTTTTTTTTTCTCCCTTGCTCTGGGTCACGCTTTGTTGGTACTCTGAGTTGTGTGTAACCGGCGTTTTGACCCAGTTTTTCTCCCCATCTGTGCCCTGGGTTTTCTTTTTTTCTTCTTCTTTTTGGTGCGATGTAGAGTACTGTATTTGGGTTTTTCTTTTGCCCTGTTACCCTACATTGGCCTGTTGGTGTTCCCCTTTGCTTCGTCCCCTCCGGCCCTGCCGCCCTTCCTCCCGCCCTAGGTGGGGGGGGGGGGGCGGCTGGGATGTTTCTGGTCGTTCAGGAGCCCGACCTTGAGGGGGGGGGCTCTGTCACCATGGGTTGAGATGCCGTCTCGGCGCTCAGCCCATGTTTTCCCTCATCCCTGCTTCCCATTGAGCAGCGTCTCAGCAGGCTCCCAGCTGGCAGCATTATGGACGGCTGGGGCCAATTAGTCCTCATCAGCTGGGGCGCTGCCAATGAGGATAAATAGGAGCAGCCTCGATGACTCGGGGCTGCGACATAAGCACTGCTAAGCTGAAGCCCCTTCGTCTGGTGTCAGCCTCTACTCCCCTTGGAGCATTCCTGTGTTTGTATCCCGCTGTGAGTATGCACGTCTTGTTACCCCTATGTCCGGTACGAGCTTCCTACACCTGCGCTGTGCAACCTGTGAGTGTACGTCTGCATGAGTATCTGTGCTCTCCTCATCCCTCAACCTTAATAAAACATCTCGACTCACTGGCTTGCCCCTGGCTCTTATTGCTCGGCTCCCTAGAGCCGGGTATGACACTTGTATCATTTGTTTTTGGCCTTATTTAAGGGCTGTTATTTTCATTCCTCTTTGCCGGAGTCTAAAGATTACTCTTCTGTGCCAGAAATCTTGCCCTGTTCTGGTGAACCTTGTTTTCCTCGATTCGTAAGTTAGACTCCCGGCTGTGGAGACCCAGCTGCTGTAGTTTGTGTTTTTTTTTTGTTTGACCCACTTGTTTTTCTGGAGCGGTCAACATGTCGCCAGCTTCCATGGACTCTGCAGGTGGGCACTGGTACCCAATGAGCCTGGGGTGGGAGTGCTGCAAAACCCTTATGGAGATGGATGGGTTAATCTCCGCTGCTCGCATCGGTCCTACCCCTAACGACGCGTTGTGGTACCAGGGTCTCGCGGAGGCAGCTGCTCGCCGATGCCCTCAGCTTCTGGAGCATGCTGAGGGGGGGTGGAGAGAATTTCTCTGGTGGCAGCTCTCCAATGCGAGAATGGAGAGATGGTGAGGAATTCCCTGAAAAGGCCGGGGCTCACACTGAAGGGGAGGCGTTCCTGAGCCTCTGCATTATTGGCTTCTCACCAGTCTCCAGCACCCGTTCCTGCTCTCGTTCCATCTACTCCAGGCCACCGCTGTCCAGAGAAATCTCGCCGGAGAAACGCCTCCACCTCCTTGTCAGCAGTCCCTCCTTCACCGAGGCCAAAGACTCCCGCAGCAGTCCCTTTACTTGGCTTTTCTTCTCCGGCTGTCTCGTCAGCCTCCTCCTCCACTGCTGCTGCATCTCCCTCCTCCTCGGTGATTTTTCCTGCTGCTGAGTGACCGGTCGCCTCCTCCCCGTTTCCGCCCGTCTCCGTGTCTGCAGGGGCGGCTCCTCCAAGATCCACTGAGGGGCCCACGACTACCATAGCCATGGAGAGGGGTGACTCTAGACCAGCTGCAGCAGGAAACAACATGCCCCGGGAACACAGGCAAGTGGTTTTTCATTCTCTAACAGATGAACTGTCTTGTTTGATTCCCGGTGGTGAGGCTCAGCCTTTGCAGTCCACCGAGTCCTCACCGCCTGCTGCAGCCATTAATTTTTCACCTGCCTTCTCTGTGTCCCCTCCTATTTTCTCCGAGTGTCCGCTGACTATTGGGTTGAACCACCAGACGATGGAGAAGCCTGCGGCCCTGGAGAACCTGGTTCCAGCCCCACAGCCATGGTCTGGATGGAGGGAGAGCACTGCTTGCGATCCGGAGCCTGTGCTGACGATTAAGCATCCCCGGGTTTCAGCTGTGCAGCATCCAGCTCCAGCAGGGAATCGACCTTCTGTTGGCACACCAAGCGAGCCACCTGCGTGGATCACTTCGCTGGAGAGTCCCAGGACTGCATCCACCACCATGCCTGCTGTAGGGGCCGCTGCAGCAGGGCCGAAGTTGGACCACCAGAGGACCGGGCCCAAGACGTTGCCACCTGGATCGAAGGGGTCTTGGACAGTGGTGGAGCTTGAGCTGAGGCAAGTGCTCTCCTTTGTTTTTGTTGTTTCTGTGTTGGAGAGATCTTGTCTGGCTCTTTGTGGGGAGAGCCAAGTGCAGTCGTCAGCTGCACCTGAGCTCATCTCGCCGGGCTCCACTGCCGCCAGTGACCCTGACCCTGTGTCTCTGTTCCCTTTGTCTGAGCCTTTCCTCAGGGTTACCAAAGTTTGTCCTGCTTTGACAGAGGTCTCCATGGGTTCAGTCTCACCACTGGAGATCTTCGTGGGTCCAGCTCCTCCTGCTGAGGTTGTTGCGGGTGCTTCGTCCCAGCCTGGGGCCTCTGTGGGTGCGGCTTCCCCTTCAGCTGAGGTCATCGCGGGTGCTCCGTCCCAGCTCGGGACCTCCGTGGGTGCTGCTTCCCCATCAGATGAGGTCATCGCGGGTGCTCCGTGGCAGCCCAGGACCTCCGTGGGTGCAGCTCCTTCTCAGTCTGGGTCTCCGTGGGTGCTGTGTCCTAGTCGGGGACCGTTGTGGGTGCTGCAGCCCAGCCTAAAACCAACATGGGTGCTGCGCGCCAGTGTGGGCCCGCCGTGGGTGTTACGCTCCAGCCTGGGGACCACCGTGGGTGCAGCTCTAGACCAGTCTGGGTCCACCGAGGGTGCAGCTCTGGCCCAGTCTGGGTCCACCGAGGATGCAGCTCTGGCCCAGTCCAGGTCCACTGAGGGTGCAGCTATGACCCAGTCCGGGTCTGCTATGGGTGCAGCTATGAACTAGTCCGGGTCCACTGCTGGTGCAGCTCTGCTCCAGCCCAGGTCCACCGTGGGTGCAGCTCTGCTCCAGCCTGGAGCCACCGCGGGTGTAGCTCTGCCCCAGCCCGGAGCCACCGGGGGTGCTGCCTTGCTCCAGCCTGGAGCTACCGCGGTTGCAGCTCTGCTCCAGCCTGGAGCCACCGGGGGTGCTGCCTTGCTCCAGCCCAGAGCCACCGGGGGTACTGTCTTGTTCCAGCCCGGAGCTACCGCGGGTGCTGCTCTGCTTCAGCCTGGGACCACCGCGGGTGCTGCGATATCCCAGTCCAGGACCACCGAGGGTGTTGCAGAGCTGCCAGATGCCATCGTGGTCCCCTCTCCTCTGCCAGACGCCGTCGTGGTTCCCTCTCCTCTGCCCGAGGTCATCGTGGTTCCCTCTCCTCCACCAGACATTGTCGTGGTTTCCCCAACTCCTCTGTCCCCTTTTTTGTTGGGCTTCCCCGTGGGACCGCCTTCTCCTGGGCCACCCTTTCCATTTAGGTTGCTAAAGAACTCTGACCGACCGCCTGACAGACTGTGCCGCTGGGTTGGGTGGCCCACGTTCTTCGGCAGGCCACCCAATTCGTACCATCACACCATTTGCCAGGTCTGGCACTTTTGCCAGCCACCTGAACTGTCTTGTTCTTTGGTCCAGGGGACCTAAGTGCCTGGCCCTGCGTGGGTGTGGGTAATGAGTGGGACCTTTGTTTTTTGTTTCCTCTTAGTCTGGGTTTTGCTGGGGTGTTAGTTCTGAGAGTTTTTCTTATTTTCTCTGGGTTATTTTGGTCCCTCTGTGCCTGGGTCCCCCTCCTCCCATCCGGGGTGGGGTTGTTTTCTTGTTGGGGTGGGGGGGGTTTGTGTGTGGGGTCCTTTTCTTTCAATGTTGCTGGGGTGTCTGGTATCCAAACCCTTGGGGGGCCGGGGGGGGGGGGGCTCTGTCATGATCTGAACATGGGGGGATTCCTCTGTGCTCAGTCACTTTGCTTTTTTTCATATTTGTATAGTGTTGTAGTTTTGAGTTGTAATTCCTGCTATTTTCTCTTTGGTTGGTTTTCACATATTATGTATTGTTTCTTAGTATGATTTATTTTCCTGTTTACATTCATTGTAGTTTTTTAATTTACATATTTGGGTTTACTGGTTTTTGTCATCTCATTATATTCATATTCTGTTGTGTTTTCTCTTTTCCCGGGGCTGCAGCTGTCAGTGGCACTTCTGGATTTTTTGCTCTGTTGTGGGCAGTGCTCCTGTCAGCTGTCAGTCCCGTCTTCTCCCTCTCATTGCTCCCAGCTGATCCCAGTTGTAATCATTGTTACCTCCTGCCCACTCAAGTGACGCACACCTGCTATCACTTGTATCATTTGTTTTTGGCCCTATTTAAGGGCTGTTATTTTCATTCCTCTTTGCCGGAGTCTAAAGATTACTCTTCTGCATCAGAATCCTTGCCCTGTTCTGGTGAACCTTGTTTTCCTCGATTCGTAAGTTTACTTTGTTTTCAGTTTGGACTTTTGTGTTGTGCATTGTTAATAAATATTACGAACTACAGTTCAGCGCATGGGTCTTCGTTCCTTCCTCAAGGGGAAATTCATGACAAATAAAGCCTTTTCTTACAAAGATTTATCCATATATCTGCCAATATTGTTAGAGGTAGATTTGTTATCAGTCTCTGCAGTGTGTTTGGATTGTTTCTGGTTTAAAGTTCTGTAAAAGAAGTAAGATAATAGCTTCCATAGTTTATTTTACACAGTTTTGGGCCTTTGGTAGAGTCTCTCTCTGTCTAATATACAGTACATATATTAATCAGAATTTGTGTGATTTAACCGTGTTTTATCCGTTAATTGGGTCATAATCAAATTACCCTTTGATCTTTGCCACTGCTCTGGCATGTGACGGTTCTGGTGCTGCATTACCCCCATTTGGCCCGAAGTGGGCGCTGTTGAACCCACAGTTAATCATTCCAGTGATTAAGATGATGTACAATGATTGCAGGATTTCCTCTGGTAACATTTCCCGGTGGTGGCCCACCATGCTTGTACATTTCCCGCCACTCCTATGAGGAAATATAAATTTAAGAAAAAAATATGAAGGAATTACGATCCACAAGCACGCACACCAACAATGCGCGTGACCATCATTCACGCGGAGTTCAGAAGCACCGCGCCCGAGTGACTGCTCCAGTCACCAGGAAGAGTGTCTTGCTAATCGTCACTGTTCAAGAGAAACATGAGGTTATTAAAGTACTATAAACGTGGAAAAAAAAATCAGAAGAGGTATGTAAACACTGGAGGCATTTATCATGGTTTTAACCCACTGGTAACGGGAGCAAGAATGAAAGAGTTGCTTAGCTAACAGGTGTGGTTAAGAGCTCAAGTTGGTTCATTTTGTCTTCTTTTTAATCATTAGTTTTTTGTTTCTTATTTCAGACAAGAATGAAAAGGTGCTGTTTTTACCTTTACCTTAGTTAATATTAATTAACTAATTTTGTCATGAAGCGCCCGTTTCATGGGCAGCAAGAAACACAAAGCACCGTCTGTGAGTTTGCAACATTTATTAAAAGGAACACAAACATAACATACGATACACGCTGAAACATAAAGGGGGAAATACACATACAGGAGGAGAGGGGAGCTCCCAACCAGTGGGGAGCAGAACAGCCCAAGAACATCGTGGCTGAGGTGATCGGAGATGCCGGGGAACCAGAGACAGTTTCAGCCGGAGCACACCCGAGAAGCAGCGGGGCTCACGACTGAGGGAATTGAGGGAAAAGGATGATACCTGGTCGGAGCTCAACGCACTCTCCTGAATGGCTGCGGACAACAATACACTCAGACTCCTTCTTAACATCTGAGGACATTTCAGTATGGCGCGACAACGGAGAAGGTTGTCGTGCCCTTTAAATACCCTTCCCTTGATGGTTAACAGGTGTGGATACATGAGTGGAGAAAATAACAGAATGAACAACAGCTGTGCAGCTCCAAACAGTTTGGCAGCCGGAAGCTGCACAGCGCTGTCAAAAATAAAACACAAACCGCAAACCATAATGATAAAAACACAAAAGAACCCCAAAATATACATACTAATACTACAGATACAAAAT
Source organism: Pholidichthys leucotaenia (assembly GCA_020510985.1). Classification (NCBI taxonomy): domain Eukaryota; kingdom Metazoa; phylum Chordata; class Actinopteri; order Cichliformes; family Pholidichthyidae; genus Pholidichthys; species Pholidichthys leucotaenia. Next base: position 169,096,409 of record CM035842.1, read on the forward strand.
GACAAGAATTAAACAGGAACCAATACAGCAGACATGAAAACAAGGAAACAAGCAGACAGAAAAACACTAAACTAGACAGGAAACTGGGCATGGCACCCATCCATGCCCCAGGATCCCAACAGTGCCCCCCCTCAAGGGGTGGAACCCAGACACCCCAGGGCAATATCACAAGAAAAAAAAAAGACCCCCCCCCCAGAAGACCCTCCCATCAAGAAAAACAACCCACCCCAGGGGGAGGGAGGGGGAACCCAGGCATGGAGGGACCGAGACAAAAAAAAAAGCTAAAAAGAAAACACTCATGACCCACACACTGTCCAACAGGTGGTCTCCCGGAACTCAAGCCTGATTGATTAATGGCTGAGGCAGTTCAGGCAGCCTTCCTGAGTCCCAAGACCACCGGCGTCTGTGCTGGAACACGTCGGGTGGCCTCCCCATGTTCCAGAACCACCCGAGCAGGAGGGGCAGCCCATCGGGCGTCCTCATGGCATCCCTAAGCTGGCGAGCCTCAGTACACAACATGCCCCTCCCCCCCGGGGGGCATCAGCCAGGAAAAGCGGCCCCCACAGACCACAGGAGCTGTTAGGCAGCATCTTCCTGAAATGGGCAGCCAATCAGCAGGAACTTCCCATGACGCCAGCAGACATGATAACAAGGAAACTCTGGACCATTAAAAGGATATTTGTCCTTCGCATCAGCAACTACCAGTCATATTTTCTCTCTCTGAGTGCTACCACGGCTTATTTTCCCTCGTATCGGCTGCCTTAGCTTCCTGTTTGGTCCGAAAGTCAGAGCCTTTCTGAAAACTGCTTTCACACACTAAACAAAACAGACCAATGTTCATTTTGATCTGGACCGAGACCCCCCTTTTTTATGGAGGACCAAATTTTAATTCTTTGGTCCAGACCGTGGTGCAGCCTGAATTAAACTGAAAAGTCCAGAAGTCCAGACCAAACGGGTTAGGTGTAAAAGCACTCAAAGTCTAGCTTTCTGTGTAAGCCAAAACAAATTAAAAATAATATTTACACACTATTAAAAAATAAACGCTGAGTTACACGTTTTGGTCGATGGTAAGAAAAACATCCTATCATCCTATGTCCTATCATTATAAGCGCTAATGACTTGATGCCACATATTAGTTATCTGTATTTTTGGAAAGCAGACCACCTTTTAAAATACTTCTGAACTGGTTTAGAAAGCAATTTTCTGAACATATCATTTCATTATTAGGCAGTTAAGACATTAATGATTGGTACAGGAGTAAAAACTCTACCAAGGAGGGGAGGATGGTAGAACCTGGGACAGAAAAGGCATGCTCTCCATGGGCCTCATGGCAATATTGATGGGCCCAGCGATATTCATGGGCATGGGAGTGGTGATGGCGACTGGGTGGGAGATATTCATGTGTGCCGTTGTTGGGATGTTGACCGAAGCGAGATTTACGGGGCCGGTGATGGTGACGGGGTGCTGCAGGTTAACAGGTGACGTGATGTTGACTGCACTGGTGGCAACGTTTATCTGAGCAGCAATAGTGACAGGGTTGCTGGCATTGCCACGATTTGCAGCAGAGTTATACTGCTGCAAATATATATACTTGCATATTTATTCCATCTAGCTACAATGCTCTGCACTGTGTGTTCATATATTCATATATTTATTCCATCCAGCTACAATGCTCTGCACTGTGTGTCTGTGTGTGTGTGTATATATATATATTTTATAGTAATACGTACATATGTATATTAGCTGCTCTTGCTTGCTTGTTTTTTTCTTGCCTTCTGATTGTTGCTCTGAGTGTTGCTATCCCTGTGCTGTTGCAATCCTGGAATTTCCCCGTTGTGGGACTAATAAAGGCTTATCTTATCTTATCTTATCTTAAAACAAGCAGACAGAAAAACACTAAATTAGACAGGAAACTGAACACGGTGCCCACCTGTGCCCCAGGATCATGACAAATTTATGTTCACTATTATGTACTTGGAAAGTTAAGATGACCGAAATTGTCATGACTGATAAGATAATTCAGCCCACGTGCAAGGTACAGCAACAAAGAGACAATCAAACAGTACACACGTTTGAATATTTTATTGAATAGCAAAAACTGCACTGCTGCAGAACAGTCACTCGCCAGAGGAATGGGCCTATGGAGAGAGAACGAGAGCTGTAAGCAGAGGAATGGAGATGGGGAAAATGGGCGAGCCAAATTACCACTTACGTGTACTCCGAAGGAAATAACTGCATCTTTGGTCATTTAAGTTAATTTATTTCATTAAGTACAATTTTATTAATTTTTTTTCTTTGAAATCAGAGTTAAATTATAGTTCTGTTCTGGCTCTGCAAAATTATGGTCAAAAATGTAAATTGCTATGAGGAAAGAGTAAAAAAAAATATCACAGTCTCTTTCAAATTTATTAAAAAAAACAGTAATTTTATTTTAAAAAACAGACAAAAATTAACCATAAAATAATCCACAAACTTATAATAAAGTCTCAAATGTACAAGAAAAGTCAATTTTACAAGAGGAAATTGGAAATTTGAGGAAAATGGTTTCAAATTTAGATAAATTTACAGAGAAACGTAGAAAACTATAAGAAAATTGTTATACATTTTGGAGAAAACCTCAAACCTTCAAGACTGAAGTCATTACTCAGATTTTTAAGTGGGTGCTCTTTGTACCCTTAACTCAATTAGAAATTTTTGGTTGTCTACTTTTAATTATTAATTTCAAAGTACTGCTTTTACATGAGTAGAATTTCTGGCTACTATACCCACCTCTGATCATATAATTGAAGTATGCATGAGTAAATTACTATCATGAATGTTTTTTTTCCCTTCTCTACTGTCTCAATGGAAAAAAGCAACACTAAAATAAAAATACAAAAAATACACATTTTTGTCATTTGTGTAAACTATGACAAAAAAAAAAAAATCCTGCAGGACAAAACATGACACTTGATATTTTCTAACCTGTTTGTATACCACCATAGACAGAGCGAGAACCTGAATCAGACAGGGCTCAGAGAGGGCAAGATGAGACAGAAGAGAGGAGCCAAGGAGAGGATAGTGTTCAGGTAGAGGGTCCAGGAGAGGTGAGAGCAGAGGAAGGAGAGAAGGATGACACCACTAAAAAGTCCAAACACAGGATGTCTGGGTGGGACCCCAACTGGCCCAATAGTCCAACATTCAAGCCTCGGTTGCACAATACTTCAAATGGGAAGTTCCATATGCAAACTTACTGTGCAAAATAATAATAATAATTAAAAAAAAAAGAGTATAAAATTAACATATTCCAGTTACAATATGTCATGAACATGGGTTTGGCTTCCAAACCCAGTTCTGACTTATTGTTATGTTTTGTTCTAGTTTCCACCTGGCGCTTCAGGGAAGCTATTGGGCCTCCGCTCCCTGACAGCTTGGGCATGCCCCCTCCTCCCGTCAAGTGCCATCAGCTGTGCTGTCACGGGTGTTCACACACATACACAAATCCACACACACACACACACACACACACACATGCACATGCTCCATTCATTCCCATTCACACGCTCACACATGCTCTCTCACACACCAGGTTACAGTCAGTTCAGCTCACGCTTTCTCGCATAGGCAATCTCTTTCCTCGTTAGCTTCAGGAGTATTTGTTCACTGCAATTGTGGAAAGAGATTGTCGGAGCATTCACCTCCATACGCGGCAGCTAGCTCTCCCCATATGAGTTTTCATCACCTGCTAATTACTCAGCCAGCACTTGAAGTTTCGGTTAATCCCTTGGTGCAATCGGCTGACTCTGCTTACCCTCTTCATCCTCCAAACTGCACGGTTCGCCCCGGGATCGCTCCAGCCCTGTAAGTGTCATGATCACCTTTCCTTTTGTGCTTAGCTGTCCTGCAGCACTAGGCTCCCTTTTTGACCAGGCTGTAGAGCATCCGGCTGGCACCCTGTATGTCTGGAGGCCGTTACTTCATCAATTGCATCTCCCTGTATTTTGTGGTTAACTGGAATTGTTTCTTTGTTCGATTTAATAAAATGGCACTTTCTACTTCCACGATTGGGTTTTTCATTCTCTCCCTCGTGTGCTGCACAATGGCATACGGGGGTTTGTGACACAATAGTGTCATGTGCTTTCTGACCCCCCCCCCCCCCCCCCCGGAAAAATATGTTGCCACCGTGCCAAGGTCTTCAAGTCAGAGGAAACACTGGATTGTTATACCTGTTGTCATTATTATGCTTGAATGAGCCAGTTTAAGTTACCTAGACTATTTTATTTAGCCCTTTGACTTCAGTCTGTATATTGCCTAATTTTGTATTTTCTTTTCTTCTGTTTACTGTTTCTTTTAGGAACCCCCTCCCCCCCCCCCACACACACACACATGCACACACACTCACTCACGCACGCGCCCCTTGACATCCATGTACCTCCACCACTTCAATAAATATCGTTAATGCAATTGGAATCTGTCTCTCTGAGCTCTTACTCTCTGACCGGAGTCCCTGTCTTCTCTCTTGGTTGTCCATCGATCTGATGATGACCGTCCCTCATGTGTTAAATCCTCTTCTTGTGTGCTGTAATCGTGAGTTTTATTAATCCTGTTTCTATTGGTCCTGAAGGAAAAACACCAGTCAGATCTGCAGAGTAGATGACCTTTTATTACTGCATGCAGGGGAGGAGTGGAGAACAGGAAGTCTGCTGTGCTCTCACTGCTCCACTGCTCTACCTCAAAAGAGGAACATCTTATATTTATACACACACACAAGCCTCTATTTCAGTTCCTGATGAGGTTAAGATTACACTATGGGTATGCTGATGAGGTTAAGATTGCTTCATAACAGTCACAATAACAGTAAATTTCCATCATAATTCCCCTCTTTTGGTCATATATGACCATATATACAAGGCAGTCTGTCATGAATGCCCTTTGCAGGGCATTAATGAGGCGCCAGATGCCAAATAGTAAGTTTGCTTGTTTATTAAAGAAAAGGACAAAATGACAAAGTAAATAGCCACATGGGGCAAAACACGTACATACACTAAGCACAAAATAATAAACACTGATGACAAATGAGAAGATGCAGCGAGGACGGAACCTATGCTGTGCAAAAACACTTACAAAAGACGAGCAGCAATGAATCCAAAACACAGAAGGACGACTGGAGTCGGGGGTAGGAACTCCAGTCCATGAACACGGAGGTGTGTAAGTGTGTAGGTCGCAGCGAGGAGTGAGCCTCAGCTGCCCCCTTAAATACCGTGCATAAACCAAACAGGAAAGAGGAATGTAATTAGTGAGATAGCGAACAGCTGTCACAGCTGTGACGCTGTCACAACAAAAACCCTGGAACCAACCCAAAAATAATATGGGAAAAAGGAGAAATACTGAGTAACCCGAGCGTGGATGAGATCAGCGCTTAGATCACCACAGTACTCCCCGTTCAAAAGGCGCATTCCAGGTGCCAAACGTAACATCCAAGAACCCCCCCTCCCCCAACCAGAAGGCTTACCAGGGCCAACCCAGGGAGGGCGGAGGGGGTAACAGGCCAGGAGGGAGCGAACCAAAAAACAAATGACAACAGCAGCACCCAGAGGAGGAAAAAAAACACAAGGAACGCATAATATGGATAAACATAAAGGCATGACTTAAACACAGAAATGACCAAAACTAGATAAACATTCAACCAGAGAGAAAAAAAAATCAAGTGCAACAGACTGAATAAACAAAATACAGGTACCCTCCATAATACATAAGTACCATGCAAACACTAGAACAAATACTCAAAAGCTACATAATATACAAAGAGAAAATATAGGCATAGCCCACAGTATAACCCAGGTAAAGAAAAGAGCATCCCTACCACACACATGGAAAAAAAACACAACTTTAGGGATGCTGGCAGGTAGAGAGCGGAGAGGGAAAAAAAGGCAGTTCAGGTGGTCTAACTGCATCCAGATTCCACATATCCAAAAGAAAAAACAGTTCAGGCGGTCTACCTGCATCCAGGTTCCACATAATGGACAGAAGAAAAAACAATTTGGGCAGCCTACCCAAGTCCCAGACCCGGGTAACCAGTACCTCATGCGGCCGGACCAGGTTGCCGAACCAACATGGCAGTCATTTGGGCGGCCAACCCAGGACGCAGAACCAGTGAAACAGTCTCTTAGGTGGCCAACACGTGTCCTTTGACCACCAGGACCGGAGGAGGAAGTTCGGAGAGGTCCCTCTACTGAGAGGGACAGCAAGGGGAAGCCAATCTGAATAAGGGAGAACCCAGCGGCATCCGGTGGAGAAGAATAGGGGGGAAGATGAGGAACCAGTCCGGTGTCAGGCGGAAGGGGATCTGCAGCTCCCTCACCGACCTCGAACCGAACCGGCACTGCATGCTCGGTGGACCCGGACTGAGCCGGCGCAGCACCCACGACAGACCCCGATTGGGCTGGCGCAGCACCAACGATGGACCATGATTGGGCTGGCGCAGCACCTGGGATGACCTGCAAACACAAACCTGGAGCCTCGATGGCAATGACCGGAGCTGACTCGGCTCCGGTGACCCTGGGAGGAGGCTTGGAAAGACAGAGAGAACCGGGGTCAGGATCACCAGCAACGGCAGAGCTCGGCGAGACGAGCTCGGATGCAGTGGTCAGCTGCACCCGGCTCTTCTCCTCAAGAGACAGGCAAAAATGTTCCAGAACGGAAAGTAAGAAGACAAAATAGAGCACTTGCCTGATCTTGGGCTCCACCGCCATCCAGGACTCCGACGATCCAGGCTCAATGATCTGGAGGTCCATTCCTGGTTCTGACTCGACTGCGACAGCCTCTGCAGCCGGCATAATGGACCCCCCGGCACTGAAGCCCATGCCAAAGGTCCGCACGGCATGGTGGCAGGGGATCCGTGACCTGCTGGGCCGACTGCTCCTCCACGGAGACCTGGGGACACTTGATCGTTGGCTCAGGCTCCAAACGGCAGTCAGGCCTTCTCCTCTGCCTGTGACATGGCTGCGGGACTGGAACCAGGCTCTCCAGGGCCACAGGTTCCTCCTTCGTCTGACGATCTACTCCTGGCACCGGGGGACACTCAGAGAGAAGGGAGGGAGACACAGAGTTTGCAGGTTCAATGTTTATGGCTGCAGCAGGTGATGGGAGCTCAGAGGACTGTGAACCCCGAGCTCCACCCCCAGGAGTCAGACAAGGCAATTTATTATACAGAGATTTAGAATGAAACAACACTTGCCTGTTCTCCTGGGGAGTGATGGTGGTTGCTGCAGCGGGCTTGGTTCTCTCCTTTCCTCTAAGGATGGTGACGGAGGGCCCCCTGGGAAGACGAGGAGGAGATGCTTTCACGGGATCGGCAACGGGTGCAGCCAGAGCAGGACTCGCTGAACTCACAGCAGCTGAAGAGAGTGCCAAGGAGGAGGGAGAAGCAGCCGAGGCAGTCTGGGGATGAGGAGCTGACGGAACAGCGGGAATGGATGACCTGGAGATTGAGGCTGCTGTCTTTCCCTTCCGTCGTGACGCTGGGCAACAGCTAGCTGGGAGGTGGAGTTCCCTCAGCGGCCCAGAGCAGGATCCAGACGGGGACCTTGCAGAGGAACGGCGACAGGAGGAGCCAGATGAGGACTCGCTGGGCTCACAGCAGCTGACAGGAGCACTGAGGAGGGGGGAGGAGCAGCCAAGGCAGTTCGGGGATGTGGAGCTGACGGAACAGCGGGGAAGGATGACCCGGAAACTGGGGCTGCTATCTTTCCCTTCTGTCAAGACGCGGGGAAAACAGCTGGCTGGGAGACAGAGTTCTTCTGACGAACTAGGACAGGGTCCAGACGGGAACCTGGCAGAGGACTGGCCCGCACAGGAGACTTCCCCTCGTCGGGATGACCGTGTCCCAGAGAGGAAGTGGAGGCTTCTTGGCCGCATTCTCTAACTCTTCCCATAGTGCCACTATCACCGACACTCTCTCCTTGCCCTCTGGAAACGAGGTCAGGTGATAGCGCGTTAGCGTCCTTTGTGCAAGGTCTAGGTACCAATATGTGGAGTTGGAGGGAATGAGCAGACGGGCGTTAGACAGGAGATTGCCAACTTCCCACAACCACTCGGGGCAAAACCAACGCTTGAATGCCGACATTCTTCACCAAAATACTGGCACCCAAAGAAGGGAAAAAACTCAAGTCCAAAACAAACTTACTGAGGCTGGCACCTCTCTTGGCTGCAACCTACTGTCATGAATGCCCCTTGCAGGGCATTAATGAGGTGCCAGATGCCAAATAGCAAGTTTGCTTGTTTATTAAACAAAAGGACAAAATGACAAAGTAAATAGCCACGTGGGGCAAAACACATATATACACTAAGCACAAAATAATAAGCACTGATGACAAACGAGAAGATGAAGCGAGGACGGAACCTATGCTGTGCAAAAACACTTACAAAAGACGAGCAGCGATGAATCCAAAACACAGAAGGAAGACTGGAGTTGGGGGTAGGAACTCCAGTCCATGAACACGGAGGTGTGTAAGTGTGTAGGTCGCAGCGAGGAGTGAGCCTCAGCTGCTCCCTTAAATACCGGGCATAAACCAAACAGGAAAGAGGAATGTAATTAGGGAGGTAGCAAACAGCTGTCACAGCGCGAGCTCGGCTTTGACAGCCAGAAGTGCTGCCGTGACGCTGTCACAACAAAAGCCCTGGAACCAACCCGAAAATACTATGGGAAAAAGGAGAAATACTGAATAACCCGAGAGTGGATGAGATCAGCACTCGGATCACCACACAGTCAATGTAGAACATCAGCAATATGTACACCATAAACAGGTTTAAACAAATGCATCATAAAGATCGACGTGGACCAAGAATTTAAGAGGAAGGCAGTGGTGAGATTCTTCTTCCCTCCAGGGGGAAATAGGATGTTGTCAATGGTACAAATCAACAAATAGGCAATCAAAACAAGAAGAGTCAGACAAAACCCCAATATAGAACGAGTCCCACCCAGTCCAACCAGGGCGTCGTCATCGGCGTCCACCACGGAGGTCTTCATTGGCAGTCGGATGTCACAGGCGGTTTGAATTGTCCATCATGTCAGTATCAGTATAAGTGGGCGTGTGTGCTGTATGTGTCTGCTGAGCATCGTTCGGTGTACACTCAGGTTGTTTATGATGGCTGTCAGGTGCAATAGTATGAGGTCTTGTATCCACACGGCTCAGCTTCTTCTCATCCTAGTCTACAACGTGGGGTGGTGGTTGTGGCTAACCACTTACTTCTGCTTCTTGTCCTCGTCTGGTCTGGGTTCTCCTGGCTTGACTGCTGGGACCTTTTTGCAGTGTCTTGCGTGGATCCACGTTGCCCTTTCTGCGATTTTCACAGCTGTGAATGTTGTCAGAAGGACCTGGTATGGACCCAACCACTGTTTGCTGTGCCAAGCCTTTCGTTTGAAGCTTTTGATCACCACCCAGTCACCGGGCCTGATGTCATGGAGGACTCCCTCTGTAGGCCTAGGCAGGGCAGCTTTTACCTGCTGAGAGATGTTTTGCAGTTGACAGGACAAGGCAGAGCAATAAGACAACATGGTATTCTCAAAATGTGATGTGGATAAAGGAGGCGGTGTCTTCCTGTCCACAGAGAATCCTAGAAAAGGAGAACGAACAAACAGAATCTCAAAAGGTGACATTGTGGAGCGTGTAAATGAAGAGGCAGATTCATTTCAGATGATTTATTACACACTCACACTCTCAAGCAAAGAACAGACTGACTAGTCACATTAAACATCCCTCTCTCTATAACAAGTCACACTTCACAAGATTCAAGGCACTTCCTCTTAACAGCAGGACATCTACACTACACTTCATTCAACCCCCTCTCCCACTGTTCTCCCATGTGTATTCATTGTCTCTGTCTAAGGTGTGAAATAACCTGAGGCCCACACTGCCCCCCCCCCAGCATCTTAGATAGAACAATAGAACATCAGTCCACATGCTGTTTCGGCTTCAGTCTCCTCCCATATCTGCTGCAACTGGGGTTTACCACCTCCGTGGCGCTGCTGTGCCGGTGGGAGGCTGCTGGGAGTGTGTCTGACTGCGGGTGAGCCGTGGAGAGGGGAGGGGGGGGGATCACTCTGTCCGTGTGGCTGCTCTGGTGAATCGTTTCCCTGGGGAGCTCTCCGTGGGGGTCTTCCACGCCGAGGGGCCCTAGCCAACAGCACTTGCTCGTCCGCCACAACGAAAGCGGGTTTGAGTCTGTCTATGCCAATCTTTTCCCTCCTACCCCCCAAGTCTAGCAAAAAATGCTTATCCCGTTTCCAACACTCTGAATGGTCCATCATAGGGTGGGAGCAACGGAGGGTGGTGGGCGTCGTGTCTGACGAACACGAACTCCGCGCTCTTCAAAGTTTTAGGCACGAAAACATGCGGAAAACTGTGGTGGGCAGGGCCCGGCAGCGTGGCTGTGTTTGCGCTACGCTGCGAAAGCTGAGACGGGCAGCTGCCCGGCGCGGGATTATCTGGCAGAAATTCCCCGGGCAGCCGTAGTGGCTGCGCAAAAACGAGCTCTGCCGGGGAAGCTTCCAGATCCTCTTTCGGCGAGGCGCGCAACCCGCAACCCCAATAAAGCCCATGGCAGCCTGTCTACCCAATTTCCGTCAATGAAGCCCTGAGTGCTGCTTTCAGTGATCTATGAAAATGCTCGCATAACCCATTGGCTTGTGGGTTGTACGCGGTTGTGCAGTGAATTGTAACACCCAGGCTGCGGGCCATCGCGGACCAGAGTTCGAAAACAAATTGAGGGCCCCTGTCAGACGTAATGTCCGACGGGTCTCCAAAACGCGCCACCCATGCTGTTAAAAAAGCATGCGCTATGTCTGCGGACGTGGTTGCCGCCAGCGGGACTGCTTCTGGCCAGCGCGTGGTGCGGTCCACCACTGTCAGGAGGTGCGTGCACCCCTGTGATGGCGGGAGGGGGCCCACGAGGTCCACATGAACATGGTCGAACCTCTTAGCCGGAATACGAAACGTCTCCAAAGGAGCCTTCATGTGTCTGTGTACCTTGGCACTTGTTTGCGTAGGCTCGGACACACAAACTTTTCTCCCACCATTTTGACCGACGCCCAGAGTGCGAACCAACTCAAACACGCGGCGGTGCCACGCGACCGGGACCACCGGACGCGGGCAACCCGTGGCGACATCGCAGATTGGGGGGGGGCGCCATCTTGCAGCACCCTGCTCTCCAGCCTTAGCCTGTTGGTCCAGACTGGAGCGCGCGCACGTCTCCATCGTTAATCTGCTCCGCGGCCATGGCTGCATAATCTATCCCCACGCAGACCGGGGCCACCACGCAGACCGGGGCCACCACGGCGCGCGAGAGGCAGTCCGCCACCACATTCAGTTTACCCGACACATGTTGAATATCGGTAGTAAACTCTGAGATCGCGGCCAGCTGTCTCTGCTGCTGGCCCGACCACGGTTCTAAAACCTTGGCCATCGTGAATGTTAGCAGCTTGTGGTCCACGAACGCAGTGAAGCTGCGCCCTTCCAGCCAGAACTGGAAGTGGTGTATGGCCAGGTGGAGAGCCAGCAACTCTTTGTCGAACGCGCTGTATTTATGTTCGCTGTTGTGCAAAGTTCTGCTGAAAAAGGCGAGCGGCTGCCAAGCCCTGGCGACGCGCTGCTCCATGACAGCCCCTATGTCCACGTCTGAAGCGTCAGTGGTGAGCGCTATGCGGGCCGCTGGGTCCGGATGCACCAGCAGTGCGGCGTTCGCCAGGGCTGCTTTAACTTCCGAGAACGCCCGCTCTCGCTCCGGGGTCCATTCGACCCTATCCGCGGGTTTCTGTTTCTTGAGCGTGGCGTACAATGGTTGCATGAGCTGTGCCGCGCGGGGAAGGAAACGGTTATAAAAGTTCACCATCCCCAAAAATTCCTGCAGCGCCCTGACCGTCTGAGGCTGGGGAAAATCTGCAACGGTGCGCACTTTGTCGGGCAGCGGGATCGTTCCTTCCGGAGAGATGCGGTGCCCCAAAAAATCAATCTCCGTCACACCGAACTGGCATTTCACCAGGTTGATTATTAACCCGTGCTCCTCCAACCTCCGGAAAACCGTCGTGAGGTGGGTTTCGTGTTCGTCTTCGGATGCACTGGCTACCAGGATATCGTCCAGGTAGATGAACACGAACGGGAGATCGCGTAGCACTGCATCCATCATGCGCTGGAACATCTGTGCCGCTCCTTTTAACCCGAATGGCATGCGCAGGAACTCGAATAGACTGAACGGAGTTATTACCGCTGTTTTGGGTATGTCCTCAGCGCACACTGGGACTTGGTGGTAACCGCGGACCAGGTCTATTTTGGAAAAAATACATGCTCTGGCAAGGTGAACGGAAAAATCTTGTATGTGGGGAATTGGGTAGCGGTTGTGCACTGTGGCGTTGTTCAACCTGCAGAAATCTCCACACGGTCGCCACGATCCCTCAGCCTTAGGGACCATGTGTAGCGGGGATGCCCATGGGCTGTTTGATCGCCTGATGATGCCCAACCTTTCCAGGTTGGCGAACTCCTCGCGCGCTATGGCCAGTTTAGCTGCGTCCAAGCAGCTAAACTGGCCATAGGTCATAGGCCATAGGTCTTGCAAAAACTGGCGGCCCGGTGGTGGTGATAAAGTGCTCCACCCCGTGTTTAGCGATGGCCGCGGAAAACGTCGGGACCATGAGTACTGGGAACTGAGTGAGCAGTGTGTGGAACTTACCGCCTGTAGCTGTGATGTTGGCTTGTGCTATTGGCTGGGTCACTCAAGCTATACAGGGGAGAGAGTCAAAGGACAGTGCATCAACCAGGCGCCTGTTAGCAACATCAACCAGTGAACCATGTGCACACAAAAAATCAGCCCCCAGGATATGGTAATTCAGTGCTGCTATGACAAAAGTCCACTCATATGTACGGCCGTGTAGAGAAAAGAGCAGAGTCCTCTCACCAAAGGTCTTAATATCTGAGCCGTTTGCTGCCAACATCTCGGGGCCGCTAGGTCCTGCCAGCCGGTCAGCGTAGGTCGGCAGGATGAAGCTCTTCTGGGCTCCGGTGTCCATGAGGAAATGCCTCCCGGAGCATGCGTCCGTCAAGTAGAGCAGCTTGTTCTCTTCACCGAGGGTCACAGCTGCTACCGACCCCCGGCCTTGGCGTTTCCCGAGCACTTGAATTGGCATGGTGGCGCACATCTGCGTGCCTTCTCTCTGAAGCGGCGGTGGTAGAAACAGAGCGTGTCTCTCTGGCACTCCTTGGCCCCCGCTGCTGCTACCGTCGGTGGCTCCTCGCCTCCTCTGGTCATCTCGCTGGGCTCCGCCGCTGCCGCATTGACTGTGATCGCCCTGGTAGTGATGATGATCCGGTCTGCCTCCTGGGCTAGCGCACAGTAGTCCCGCGCGGCCAGCAACGGCGAATTGGCCAGGGCCGCTCCCGCCACTTTTGGAAGGTTCCGGAGGAAGAGGTGGGCAAACAGAAAGTGCCCGTCATCCGTGCCCATTAACGCCAGCATCTTCTCCATCAGGTCTACGGCCGAACCATCTCCTAACTCAGTCCGCGTCAGGAGCCTCTCTGCTCTCTCACAGTCCGAGAGCGTGTAGCGCTGGATGAGCGCAGCCTTGAGCGCCTCGTATCTGTTGCCAGCTGGTGGCTGATCGAGCAGGCTTGCTACCTGTTGAGCTGTGCGGGCGTCAAGCGCTGCGACCACATGGTAAAATCTGGTGTCGTCTGCGGTTACTCCCCAGAGGGCGAACTGAGCCTCGGTGAGGTGGAACCAAGAGCGCGGGTTGTGCTGCCAGAAATCCGGTAGCTTGACTGAAACCGCACACGCGTGGCTGGAGGTTCCAGTCCGGGCTGTCTGTGGGATGGCTGCCGCCTCGCTGTAGCTTCCTGACCGGGCCGGCTCCGGGGATCTTGCCTCGTGTTCCATAATACGTCTTGGGTCACCAGTGTGGAGCGTGTAAATGAAGAGGCAGATTCATTTCAGACGATTTATTACACACTCACACTCTCAAGCAAAGAACAGACTGACAAGTCACATTAAACATCCCTCTCTCTATAACAAGTCACACTTCACATGATTCAAGGCACTTCCTCATAACAGCAGGACATCTACACTACACTTCATTCAACCCCCTCTCCCACTGTTCTCCCATGTGTATTCATTGTCTCTGTCTAAGGTGTGAAATAACCTGAGGCCCACAACATATTATATTTCTTCCTGACTCGCATGCGCGTGTACATGAGTGCTAATGGAAGGCACTTAGTCCAGGGCAGGTTAGTTTCATCTTCAAGCTTGGCAAGCTTATTTTTTCAAAGTACCATTTTCATGCTGAGTGGCACCACCTGGCTGTGGGTGGTAGGCACAATGTTTTCTCAAATCAAAACCCAATGTGAGGCTCAACTCAGTTAAAGCGTCATTCACAAAATGTTAACCATTATCACTGGAGATTTTCTCAGGTATTCCCCATCTGGGGATAATCGCTGACAGTAACACTCTGGCTACAACTGCGCTTGTTGCATGTTTGGCTGGAAAGACTTCTACCCATTTGGACCACATGTCAACCATTACCAAACATTACTTTTTACCCTCAGCTGGTGTTAATTCAATGAAGTCCATCATCGGATGCTGGAAGGGACCCTGTGAACATTGTTAGTGGCACAGATTAAGCATTTTTTGCAAAAATTGTCAGCATAGACAGTGAAACCAGTGGTAAACCAGTTAGCATGCAGTGGTTGTATCATTCCCTCTTTTGACACATGATCTCTTCCATGTGTCAACTTAGAAAAATGATGAAAAAAGTGAACTGGGAGGCAGGGGAGGGTGTTTGGGCCTCTCCACACACCAGCCTGGTCTTTGTAGCATCCTTTCTTTGTTCACTTCTGGTATTCCTGTGGGGAGGAAAAGGACTGCATGGAGAGAAGGGAGTCGGTGGGTGGTGTAAATGGAAGAGGAGAAAGGGAGGGAGAGGAGAGGTGGGCAGCTGAGAATGAGAGAGCAGCGGCCTTGGTGCTCGTCAGCACGAGCATTGCCCCTGGACACCAGGTCAGCAGAAGAAGTGTGAGCAGTGCATTTGCACACCGCCAGGGAAGAGGGGAGAAGGATGGCTTCAAGGAGCCTGGAAACATATACAGAGTTCTTTACAGGCATGCCTGCAGACATGAGAAAATTGTGTTCATGCCAAAGGGCACCAAAGTCATGGACTACGCCGAAGGCGTAGCGTGAGTCAGTGTAGATGGTAACAGATTGACCCACTGCATAAGTGCAGGCTTCTGCCAGGGCAACAAGTTCTGCAGCCTGGATGGAAAGATAAGAAGGCAAAGAGCCAGAGAGTAGTATGCAGTGGTCATTACACACTGCCCAACCCACTTTGTTGCGGCCTACAGAAGGGTCAACAGATGCAGAGCCATCAACATACAGGACAAGGTCTGGGTTGGGAAGCGGAGTGTCGGAAAGGTCAGGTCTGGGAGAGGTGACAAGGTCAACCAAGGATAAACAGTCATGGTCACAGTTTGTGTCATCGTCACAGGAGGGTGGGGGGAGATTGGTGGCCGGGTTGATTGACTGTGCACAGCATTTGACAGTAAGATTTGTGGTCTCCAAAAGAGTGGAGTGGTATCGAAGCCACCCAGCGTGTGAAAAATACGAAGATTTTTGCTCTGTTAGAAGGAGAGCCACATCATGAGGGACATACAGTGTCAAGGGAGAGAACAAAACAATGTTACGTGATGCTGCCACAGCGTGTTCTGCTGCAGCCACAGCTCGGAGACAAAGCGGTAATCCAGCAGCCACAGCATCTAATTTGCAGGAGTAATATGCTATGGGCCGTAGTTTGTCACGTGCGGCTGCAAAAGAACGGAGGTCATGCATCCGGACTTCTCATCAGCATACTGGACAAAAGGTTTGGAGGGATCAGGAAGCGAGAGTGTTGGAGGAGACAAAAGAGCTTTCTTCATGTTTGCAAATGAGTCAGTAAGAGCAGGAGTCCACTCAAGAGGAAGATGAGAGGGACCCTTAGATGGAATGATATCATGCATTGGTCTTTCAATGCATGAGAAATCAGGAATGAAACAGCGGCAGTAGGAAGCCATGCCAAGGAAAGAAAGGAGCACCTTTTTTGTATGTGGCTTATTCATGTGGCAAATGGCATCCACACGTTTTGGGGAGAGAGATTTGCCCTGAGATGATATTTGATGACCCAAAAATGTTACTGCAGGTTTGCAAAACTGGAGTTTGGATTTGGAGGCTTTGTGGCCTTCGGCAGCCAAATGACAGAGTAATTTTGATGGAGTCGACCTGACACTGTGGTTTCATTTGGTGCACACAACAAAAGGGTCATCCACATACTGGATCAGGACAGAACCCTCAGAAAGTGTTAGTGAGCTAATGAGTCTTTGAGTGCGGTGTTGTAAATAGTTGGCTGTCATAGTAATCTTGGGGCCAACCTAGTGAAGGTATAAAGCTTCCCCTTGAAGTGGAATGTGAACCAAAATTGTGAACCTTTATGGACTGGAACACTGAAAAATGCATTGGACAAGCCTACTACTGTAAAACAGTAGAACTTGTGGAATTTGGCTCAAAATGGTGTGGGGGTTAGGAACCACTGGCGTGTGCTGAACAACTGCAGCATTCACTGCCTGGAGGTCCTGAACAAAACGCCATTCAGGAGATTGACCTTCAGCTCTGATCTTTTTAACAGGAAAAATGGATGTGCACACCGGTGAATCAGGGGCTGGAACGACCATCCCTTCTTTTAGAAGAGATTCAAAGACAGGAGTGATGCCATCACGTGCCTCAGGTCTGAGTGGGTATTGTGAGCATTTGGGTCTGAAATCAGACTTTGGGGTGACGACCACCGGAGGGCAGTTTTTTATGAGACCCACATCATATTTATGTGCCGCCCACAGAGATAAGGGAACATGTGAGAGCATGTGATCATCAGCGTCTGGTGTGGAAGGCAGGATGAAAGGATGCATCCATTTGTACTGTCTACTTTCATTCAGAGTTTGTATGAAGTGCTCACAAGGAAGTGAAACCGTGTGCTCGGCACGGAACACCTGCAGTGAGGGGGAGAATTAAACAGTGGCAAGGCCAAGATGGAGAAGCGGTGAGGATGGGACCCAATCGTTAGTGTGATGAACAGCCAGGGCACATGGACCCATGTCACGCCACGCTGAAGATGGGGTTTTTGTAACAGAAATGTGTGGGTGGCTGTGTGCAACCAAGAACATGTCAGACATGGGGGGTGTGAGTGCAATCAACAGAAAGCTGAAGTCAGCCGTCCATACAGTATGTGTCGTTTGCAGTGGTGTAGGTGTGATCCATAACCACTGAGTTTCATATTGTGTGTCAGGGCCCTGTGAGAGATGTGATGTGCAATGTGTTCTATGCAGTGGCATTGAGACTGTGGCATGTGGTGAGAGGGTCTTTCCCATCTCCACCAGACTGGAACTCAGACTTTCATCCATCAGTGCCCACTCATAGATGTACAACAGAGATGGAATTTTAGTAAAAGTTAAATTGGGAATTTCAATTTTAGTTCCCTGTGGTGTACAGGTGAAAGACAGAGAGATTACACATGAGCTCTCGACCTAACAAGTTGAAAGGGCACTGTGGGGAGAAAAGAAACTTATATGTAAAATGTTGTCCCTCCATCTGACATAACAGGGGCTTGGTGAAAAACTCATGTGTGAAATCACCACTTGCCATCTGTGATGTGAAAGAACGGGAGGTGAGAGGGGGTCTGACACCCGCTGATGCAGATAGTACAGAATTTGTTGCACCAAAATCTACCATAAAATCTATCATTTGCCCTAAGACATTTACAGGTAAAATTGGCAAATCCCTAAAATGTGAGGTGGAGTATGATGCGAGAGTCAAATCTGTAATATTGGTATGTTGTGTGTGTGTGTAGCTGCAGCAGGTTTTTTGTTTGCAAGCAAGTGTACGGCGTCTGCTGGGGGAGAGAGAGAGATGAAGACTGAGCCGTTACAGGCCTATCTGACTGCCCTCAGCTATTTTGGTGTGCTGGTGGGAGACCCCCTTGTGGGGGTGGCCTCTGAGACTGACCATGATTTGATGAGTGTTGTCTTTGCCAGCTGCGATCTCTTCCGCGTTGGAAATTGCCCCTGCCTCTGCCTCTGCATCGGAAGGCGTTTCTGGGCTTAACAGGGCAGTCCTTAGCCCAATGTCCACCTTGTTTACAGTAGTTGCAGCTGGAGATCTGTGGGCATTCTTTCATCCAATGTCCATCTTCCCCATAACAACGACACTGGTTCGGTGCTGCAGAAGACCCAGGGTGTGGTGAGGTTGAGGTGGGAACCCATTTAGCCATAGTGAGGAGTGCTTTCTCCAAGTTGTCCTCCTTAGCCTTGGCCTCCTTCTTTGTGGCACTCTCGGCCATTCCATGATGATGTTCTGCGTGGCGCAGAATCTCCTGTGACATCGGAGTTTGCCATCCTATGCATGTCTGCTTCATATCTGCAGCCAGACTAGGAAGGAGGCCTGCCATGAACCACATATTCAGATGTGTGGAATAAGGGTCCACTGCCATGAGATAGTCATCTGGCCTCTTTATGCCCCCCCTCACAGTCAAACACCTTTCTCAGCCTGTGGAAGTAATGTAATGTACTTTATTTATATAGCCCTTTATAACAACCTGTAGGTGACCAAAGTGCTTTACAGAAAATAAACAGCATTAAAAACACACACAGCATTAAAAACAAATAACATAAACAAAGAAATAAGAATAAATACCTAAAAATGAGAATAAAATAAAAACAAATGCCAAGACAAATATCACCACTACTGGGTATTAAAAGCCATCCTAAACAAATATGTCTTAAGTTCTGATTTAAAAAAAGAAAAGTAATCACTTGGTAATCTCCAAGTAATCACTTGGAGTCTCATCGTCTTTCTGTTTGCAGAAGGATACCTTAGAGAGGTCACAGGCGTGTTTGCGTTTGGTCTTGATGGCGTCAATAAGGACTGTAAGGTCTGTTCAGTAGTCTTTGTTTGCGTCTTCAGTCTATGTAACATGGGCCAGGTGTGATTGCTTATCCAAGTTTGGCATAAGCTTGGCCATATTAGCTGGAGTACACTTCTGTGCCATGATGCGTCTCAGTTCTGGGAATGTGGGATGATAGGTCTCACAGAAGGCTTGAAGTTGAGTGCAGAAATAATCAGGATCATTCTCCAACATAGGCAGAGTGGAGGCAAATTTTGGAATTTCTTCTGGGGCCCAGGGACAGAAAACAAGTACTGGCGTTCCTTGTGGTCCGGCAACTTCCACCACTGGGACTGTGGTAGGTGGTGCATTGTAAATCTGTCCATCTCTTGTGTGTGGGGGGCTAAAGAGAAAATAGCCTTCAGCGCCCAACGGGACCTGCACTGTGCCTGGAGGAGAGGCCGGTGGTGTCAACTGTTGTACAGGTGCCGAAGCTGCCTGGGACTGTGGTTGTTGTCGTAGTTGTTGTGGTTGTGGGGGTATGCAGTCATTGTCGGGAAAATGGCGAGAATTGGGCATACTTGCAGCCCAAACTGAGGCAGTCAGTGCTGAGTACAGCGTAGAAGAGGAAGAGAGGGTATGGGGTCAAGGGGTAGGGGGAGTTGGACGGTCAGACTCATACGGTGGAAGAACAGGGGTCCCAGCAGAGTGTAAAAGGTTTTGTTGTGCATGGTGTTCCTTATCTTTCTTTGTCTGTTCATTTTTCTGTCTGCCCATTTCCTGCTTATCCTTACGTTCCTTTGCTTCTGTCAACCACATTTCTATTGCACCCTTTTCCATTTGTAATTGTGTTAATTACTTCCTGTCCTTTTTATTCTACTTCTTACATATCTGAACTTTCCATATTTCAACATTAATCTTGTCTCTCAATGTAGTAATGACATCAACAGAAAATGAACCCCCCAAAGGAAATCCACACCTGCAGATCCATCCATTTTCTTCCACTTAATCCTTTTTGGGTCGCGGGGAGGCTGGAGCCTATCCCAGCATCTTTGGGCGAGAGGCAGGGTACACCCTGGACAGATCGCCAGTCCATTGCAGGGCCAACACAGAGAGACAGACAGCCATTCACTCTCACAGTCATACCTAAGGACAATTTAGAATCCCCAGTTTGATGCCAATCCATTTTTCGAAAAATTCCACACTTTCAGGACCATAGTTATCAAGCATATATTTCACCTTCGGACCGCCCAGATCTCTGGAAACCTGCCTTGATTTAACAGTTCCCATCACCGGATACAGATTTGACCACCGGGCGTCCCCAGTGCGTCCGAACACCATTATACCCCCGACCCTGGCATTGTATACAACTAGACAATGTTATATCCCCGACCTTGGCATTGTATACAACTGAATAAGGTTATATCCCGAACCCTGTAACTTGACAGGCGTCATATACAGCCTTTAAATTAGTCCTGCCGTGAAATTTACCCACTGGATTCCAAAAATAGTCCTGCCGTGGAACTAACCACCGGACTCCAGAAATATTACTGCCGTGGAACTAACCACCAGACTCCAGAAATAGTCCTGCCATGGAACTAACCACCAGACTCCAGAAATAGTCCTGTATTGGAACTAACCACTGGACTCCAGAAATAATCCAGCCATGGAATTAACCACCAGACTCACAGAAATGGTCCAATAAAGATGAAATTTATGACTGATAAATCAGCAAATATTCTTATAAATTCTAAGAGGTAATTTACTTACTTTCAATTTAGGAGGCTTGTAGGATGAATTCTTCAGGATAATGTGTCACCCCTTTGTTGCCGCTGCACTCCTGTCGCCAAACTGGGTGGAAAGAACCGAACTCTGTTCGGGATGATCAGTCCACGCCGATGAACGAAGATTGGCGATCAATTATCCCACTTCCTGACACCAATTGTAATCGTGAATTTTATTAATCCTGTTTCTATTGGTCCTGAAGGAAAAACACCAGTCAGATCTGCAGAGTAGATGACCTTTATTAGTGCATGCAGGAGACGGAGTGGAGAAGAGGAAGTCTGCTGTGCTCTTACTGCTCCGCTGCTCTACCTCGAAAGAGGAACATCTGATATTTATACACACACACAAGCCTCTACTTCAGTTCCTGATGAGGTTACACCCTGGGTGTGCTGATGAGGTTAAGATTACACTATGGGTGTGCTGATGAGGTCAAGATTGCTTCATAACATTTACAGTAACAGTAAATTTCCATCACAGTATGCACAGAGATAGCTGTTTAGGCCGATTCTCGATCGGCAGACACAGCTGCAGTAGGGGCAAGGAAATTGCCCAGTAATAATGCCTTTCTTTGTGCCCGTGCTTCAGCTACATCAGCTCACCTCTTCTCTTCAAAGAAGTCTTGCGTCTGGGTAGTGAGGGCGCGCCAGCCTGGCCTGTCCATAGCCCGCAGCTCTAATTGTTTGGGAAGGATGCCAGTGTGTCTGATGTTGAGCTTCACGCAGTCTTTGAATCTTTTGCGTGGTCTGCCTTGGTTCCGCTTCCCAGAACAGAGTTCGCCATACATGAGCTGCTTGGGCAGCCTGTGGCCATTCATTCGGATCACATGACCAACCCATCATAGCTGGACTTTCAGAATCATGGCCTTGATGCTGGTCATCTCAGGTCTGTCCAGGACCTCAAGGTTTGTGACCCGGTCTTGCCAGTGATATGTTCATGATCATCCGTAGGCTTCTCATGTGGAACTTCTCCATCTGCTTCAGGTATTTTTTGTACACGGTCCACATCTCACATCCATAGAGAAGGCTGGTGAGGACAATGGCCCTGTACACTTTGAGCTTCATGGACAGCTGGATGTTGTGCTGGTTCAGGATGCAAGCTTGGAGACGACCGAGAGCTTGGCTGGCCTTGCAGATTCTGGCGTTGATCTCCTTATCCAGGCTGCCATCATTGCTGATGGTGATGACGAGGTACTTAAAGTCATCTACCGTCTTCAGTTGGGTACCCACGATGGAGATAGAGGGGGGAGAGACGGTGGAGGCGTGTGCTGGTTGGAACAGTACCTCTGTCTTGCTGAGGCTGATGATAAGACCAAAAGGTGGGAGGCTTCTGCAAACTTATTCACGATGATCTGGAGATCAAACTCCGTGTAGGCCATGAGGGCACAGTCGTCAGCGAAAAGCACTTCCAGGACAATCTTTTCTGCGACAAGTAATTATCTGTCTTCAATAGCAATTATCAAGCCAGCAGCCCAGAGATGTCCAATCTCTATTATAGTATGTTTTCACAAGTGTGGCACATTACATAATCACTGTGCGACTCTATACTCCATGGGGTTTTGATCATCCATGGCTGAGGGTTCTTGAGGACTCTTGCCTAGGGTGGCACAGCGTATAGTTTGGTCGCCCTGGACAACTCATTTTAAGCTCATAATGATTTACCGTATTAAACGACAACAGTATGTTTGGGCAGTTATTCCACATTATATAATCACTGTGACACCCTAGAGTCCATGGAGTTTTGACCATCCATGGCTGAGGGTTCTTGAGGACTACTGCCTATACTGCTCCCACACCATCAGCCCCATATTTGAATGTGAATATTGAACCTGATGCTAACATCACAATGCTACAAGAACTGCCAGCAGTAGAGTGGAATATTTACTTTACTAAGAGCAGATTCTCTCTCTGTGCATCTCTGGCTGAACACCACAGTTGCAGCATGTGTGAGAGGTCAGCTGCTCCCACACTGCTCATAGCCTTTTCCCCTGTACCAATGGCAGTATTTATAAAGTTTTTTTGAATATCAGTACTTCTTCTTCATCAGTACTACAGACTTCAATAATTTATTTCCAGGGCCTGCTACTTGTGATGACAGGGTAAAGATTTCAGCCAACACTACATGTCAGTTATCAGCAGCTGACTGAAGACTTGCTGTTAACACAGTTTCAAAGTATTTTCTCTCTAAATGTAACATTTTTAATGGGCTTTGCAAAGTAAGAATTTACAGTGTTCCCACAGGAAGTTCCAACGGTTTCTCCTCTAAAGCTTTGGCAACACTTCCTCCACACACATACACCACATTCCAAATTATTATGCAAATAGGATTTTAGTGTCATATTTGTTTTTCAATTAAACTCATGGATGGTATTGTGTCTCAGGGCTCACTGATCACTGATATCAATCTCAGACACCTGTCATAATAATTAGTTTGCCAGGTGAGCCCAATAAAAGGAAAACTACTTAAGAAGGATGTTCTACATTATTAAGCATGCCACAGGTTTCAAGCTATACGGGAAAGAAAAAAGATCTCTCTACTGCCAAAAAGTGTCAAATTGTGCAATGCCTTGGACAAGGTGTGAAAACATTAGATATTTCACAAAAACTTAAGCGTGATCACTGTGGCTGATTCACAGCACAGACGGGTTTGTGCAGATAAAGGTAAAATGAGGAAGGTTTCTGCCAGACAAATTCATCAGATTAAGAGAGCAGCTGCTAAAATGCCATTACAAAGCAGCAAGCAGGTATTTGAAGCAGCTGGTGCCTCTGGAGTCCCATGAACCTCAAGGTGTAGGATCCTCCAGAGGCTTGCAGTTGTGTATAAACCTACTATTTGGCCACCCATAACCAATGCTCACAAGCAGAAATGGTTGCAGTGTGCCCAGAAATGCATGACTAATTTTCAAATGGTCTTGCTTACTGATGAGTGCTGTGCAACCCTGGACGGTCCAGATGGATGGAGTAGTGGATGGCCACCATGTCCCAACAAGGCTGTGATGTCAGCAAGGAGGTGGCGGAGTCTTATTTTGGGCCGGAATCATGGGGAGAGAGTTGGTAGGTGTTAGATTTTTTATTTTTCAGCATAATCATTCTGAGTCAAAAAATCAGGCAGAATATTTAAATGTAAGTAGATTTATTTTCCTCATGGCCGATGGAGAAATACAGAGACAGAGTACAAAGTCTGACCATCCATATTCCTGAATCAAACATTCCTCGCTCAAGGTTTATAAAGCTGTTTTATCAATGGGAAAACGGAAGATTAATGTCCAGCAAGATGTACAGTCTTGTCCTTGAGAGTCCACGAAGCACACAGTCCTTATCTTCTTTTATTCACAGGAAACAGAGAGATAAATACACTCTCAGTCACACAGAACTGAACATGATGAATTGAAAGCAGCTGTGTCTTAATGAATATCTGAACATCACACTCACTCATAGACTGGACATCCATTAACAGCTACTGTATGTGATTTATAATTGCTAAATCATGCACTCTTATACACAGAATGAAGCTGCCCCAAGGCCATATATAAAATGCACTTATGAGAATATAAAAGACATGGAATAATATAAGAATAATATAAGAATATATTCCCCCCTTGATGCTTAATAAAGCATCACAATTAAAAGAAAAATAATCAAACAATGCGATAGTAAAGTAAATTAATAATAATGCATAATGATATAAAGATATATATATATATATATATATATATATATATATATACGTGTGTGTGTGTGTGTGTGTGTAAAGATGTACATGTTATGTGTCTTTGCAGACTAGCAGCAATTTTATGAGGTAGTTTAAACTTAGACAAGGCTATGATAACGTGTGTAGTAATAAAAGTGAATATGTCATTACAAGTGAATGTGTAGTGATAAGTGTGAATATAATCAAAATCAATTTAAACTGTCAAATAAGAATGTAGCGACTATTGATATGATAACAATAAGTGTAATGTGATAGAAATAGTAATGTGAAAATGATATGGAAAAACTCAAAATGGATTTAGACAATATTGCAGATTTCACACCCTTTAGGCTAGTATCACCCCCCCTCCCCCCCTTCCCCCCTTTTTTTAAATCACCCTTTATTGTCATTCAACCATACAACCAATCATGGACAGTAGAACGAAATTGTGTTTTTCCTATCTACAGTGTTAATCACACACACCCCATATGTAGTATCAGAGGGCCGCTGCCATGCAAGGCGCCGCCACAGATTTCCCTCCTCCATTCCATTATTGCTGAGCACCAAGCTGGATGGATATGGATATGGTCTTCGGCATGACCCAGCCGGGATTTGAACCCCTGCCTACCCGGTGTGGGGCGGATGCTCTACCAACTGAGCCACCACTCTGGTGGTGGCTTTTACCATCCTCATCATCTGCAGCAGTTGTATGAAGACATATCACTCAGTTTACATGAACCAGCCTCATCATCATATGGACACAAGGACTCACACAGAAAAAGACCAAAATTATCACTATAAAAATGACTACCAAGTTCATGATGAGACTTCTCCATAAAGAGAACCACTAAGTTAATCAATTTTGTGCATCAGTGACATTATACAAGGCAGTAAGGTTGTGTGTGGCAATAATATAGACATTTGCATTGCAGGTAATAATATGCAAATAATAATATGGACATTTGCATTATTTTCAGGGATGAAAGTATAATAACCTCCTATAACAGGGCACATGCCCCTACGGGTGGCAGTTAATTCATCAAAAACCATTCTATTTTGTGTCATAAATTTTACAAATGATTGTAGCCTATAATTAAGTGTTTCAATCCTTAAAGTGTTCTTGCCCACTCTCACTCAAGGAAACAGTGAATGAAGGACCCTCACGCCTG
Organism: Pholidichthys leucotaenia; assembly: GCA_020510985.1. Lineage (NCBI taxonomy): Eukaryota > Metazoa > Chordata > Actinopteri > Cichliformes > Pholidichthyidae > Pholidichthys > Pholidichthys leucotaenia. Next base: position 169,121,969 of record CM035842.1, read on the forward strand.
TGCTTTCCATCTGAAATTGCTCTGGTACAGCCGTACCCCAAATGGCATCATGTAACAAAAAGGGTAGCATCCTGTTGTAAGAAAGCGTCTCTCTACACCCTGCTCACTTGGCCTGCCGACAAAATGAGGGTACGATCAGTCGTCAAAACGGGGTACACAACCTTGCCCAATTCCAGGCCAGGTGTTGGTATGCCCAATGACCACCATTCCCCTGTATTGACGATGCAGATCTTGAGGATAACACTTACCCGCCTTTTTTTTTTTTTTTTTTTTGTTACTTATTTGTACCCGTAGGTAGACTTGGTTTGCAGTCTGGTGACAAGCCACCGGCTGCTGGTCGCTGCGTGCGCGAGCGCCCTAAACCTACATGTTTTTGGTATGCGGGAGGAAACCGGAGAAATCCCGGAGTAAACCCGCGCAACACGGGGAGAACATGCAAACTCCACACAGCTCACTGTTGGTCGGGGGCTGGGATCGAACCCACGATCTCATGATCCCCGCGGTCCCCCGGCCGAGGGTAAAACTGTGCTGCCACAGTGCTAAACCACTTTGTTGGTCAAGCAGGTAACAGTACAGGGGAGAGACGCACTGTAAGCCGTTGCACACTTAGAGAGTGTTAAGCTGCCCAAAGGGACATCACCACTTCAAAGGAGGAATTCCCTGATGAAATTAACCTTGCCTTTGCAGAATAAGGAGTGTCATCATGTTTCCGATCAGTGGAGTGATAAGTGTTTTGACAGGTGTGATTCAAAGTGATGTTTGCTGTGATATTCCTGTATATAGCCTCTCTTAAGAAACAAACAGCCTGTGGTAGCTGCATTATTTTAGCAGTAGCAGATAATTTGTCCAGCTGATAGTGGCATTAAGGAACAAACATAACAATTCTCTATGGTGTATAGGCAGTGGAACAACTTAAAAATAACCAAAGCAAAGTGTTACTACGAGAATGATGAGGATGAAAAGGCATCAACACCAACCGCCTTCAGTTGCCAACCTTCTTTCCCTTGCATTTTTGCCCCTCCATGATAAACACACAGTTGCTTCGCTATGTAAAGCCGTTACTGGACACCAGTGGGCGCTGTCAGCCGACACTTGCATAGAGAAACAGTTAAACAGTCACTTGCTGAGGATTTTTTTTTTTTTAGTGAGTTCGTAGTGTGTATTAAACAGTCTCTTGCTGAGGGTTCAAAGTGGGGTAAAATGTTAGATACACCCAAGAGTCACGTCCTTCGCCTTTCACAGCTGTTGGTGTCGCCAGGATTACCTTTATGTTGTCCTTGCCAGGGAGTATTTGATCCAGTTTTCTTTGATGACCAGATCCCCTGGTTTGGCCAGAAGATGGGTGCACCTCCCACGGTTCCTTCGTCACATGCTCCATCCTGGGAAGGGCAGTATGTATAACATCTCTGTCAGTTGTCATTCTTTGCATGTAATCAACCAGAAACCCTTCCCCATCACCTAAGTTAAATGGCTTTAATAGTAGGGTTTGCCATTCATAATTTTCCTATTTTTCTTTGTCACTATTTTCCTAATCCATCTTTTATAATCCTATTTGTGCATTATGCTAATCCTGTAGATTGTTGATGGTAAGCTAAATGGTTTCCTAGGTAAATGTTGGGTACTGTACCTAAATGTAAGGTGAGGACGCACAGGTAAAGGCTCCCAGTTCGTTTTTTGCTATCTTCCTTTGAAACTCAGTTTAGGCTAGTGCTTTTAGCTGTTGCTTTGTCACTGCCGCTGGAGAATAAAAACGGTACGCCTGCTCGTGCAAAAAAAGAGAGAAATTGCCAGTCTCATAACTTAATATCGTAGTGGCTGGTGAAGCAATTCATCAGTCCCCTCACACTCTGGGAGAACACGTGTTTTCTTTTCTATGAGCTACGATCACAGAGCCTGAATCAACGTACATTGGCCGGGATCATGGGTCCCAAGAAAGCTCAGGAGACTGAGGAGGTGGACGATATTAAAAGATCGATCGACTTCTTGGCTGAAGAGATTTCTGCTGTTAAGCTGCAGCAAAAAAACATCCTGGGCCTGCTCAAGGAGGTGAAAGCGCTGCAGATCCAGAACGCCGAGAAGGACAAGAGGCTGGCGTAGCAGAGTGTCGGACCTGGAGCAGAACACTCGGATGAACGATGTGATCATCACTGGGCTCCACATTAAACCCCGATCGTACGCTCGTGCGGTGGCCGCGGACAGGGGAGGGAGGCTCGACGCGCTGGAAGACGAATCCATGGAGCAACAAGTGGCGGCCTTCCTGCAGTCCAAAGGAATCCAGCTGGACTGTAACACCATTGAGGCCTGCCACCCTCTGCCCAGGAAAAACAGTGACAAACCGACTGTGATCATGAGGTTTGTGAATAAAAAACACAAGACTGCGCTGCTAAAACAAGGTAGGAAACTGAAAGAAACAAACATTTACATAAACGAGCACCTTACAAAAGAAAACGCATCCGCATCGTATGCGTACAAAAGAAGAAAATAAATATAGATGAACACTGATTAAGAAAATTAAGAGACTATGATAATCCATATCCACACACACGGCAAGAATAGTTCTTTTGACATACCATGTCAATGTCCTTTAAAAAAAAACAAAACAAAAAAACAAAAAACCCACTAATGACTGACTTGAGCAGACATCAATCATCCCCAGTCGGAGGAAGTCATTTGACACAGAGTGAGGAAATTCAAACTCTGAAAATATGCCATTATGCTGAACATAAACTACAAGAGATGGAGAATGATATTGATCCTGATAACCACTTTTTCAATAATATTCATAATCATTGTGAATATTACACTGAAAAGCAATTCAAAAGTCAAGTGCAACTAGATGGTAAACTATCAATAATACACTTCAACAGCAGAAGTCTTAACAAAAAACATAACAAAAACTTTCCACAGATTCAGGACTATTTAAAACAGCTAGACAGAAAATTTACAGCCATCACAGTCTCTGAAACATGGCTTAATGAAGAGCAGGCTCCCCTGATGGCAATAGAGGGATATCAGATGTTTCATATTAACAGATCTCAAAAAAAGGGTGGTGGTGCTGCACTGTATATTGATGACCTGTATAGGTGTAAACTTGTAAATGGAATGTTCTTTGCACTACCAGGGATTTCAGAATGTGTTATTGTTGAGCTTGACCAAGATAAAACAAAAAATCTAATTATAAGTTGTATATATAGAACGCCGGGAACTTGCATTGAGACATTCAGAGATAAATTAGTCGAGCTGTACAATAATATTACTAGTAAGAAAATGGTAGTAATTTGTTTAGATTTCAATATTGATTTACTAAATCCATATCAACAAAATGTAATTACAGAGTTCATGAATTCTATGTGCAGTATGAGTCTATATCCCACAATAACACATCCCAGTAGAATCACAGTTCACACTGCTACACTTATTGACAAGCTGTTTGTTAACCCCTTGCACTCCGGTCAATTTCCCTAAAAACGCCAAAAAATAACGTGCCCAAAGTAAATTGAAAGCTGTTCTTCAACCCTTTGCAGCATCTTCATGGGGTTGGTCTCATTTAAAAGAAAACACTTTGAATTTTTTTGGCAAAACAGTCATAATCTCTCTAAGTGCTCCGGCCACTGAGTTACAGTCATCTAAACATAGTGAACTTGAAGAAAATAAATTTGGCCTGGGTGTTTTTTTGGATACAAATGCTTGCAAATAACACACAGCTTCAGATCCAGGCTGGAAAATGCAACAGAAATGTAGAACCAAGTGTTATCCAGCGGAGGTCCAAATTTTGTAACAATACCACAAAAAATGAATATATTACACAGCTTTTTCCTCAGGTAGTTCCCAGGCGTTTTGGAACTGTGCCAAATTGTGCCAAATGGCACAGTTTGGAAAAACGTCTGTAACTTTTGAATGCTTCAATGTAGAAGCTTCATTTTGGGCTCTAATGAAAGGTCACACTCAGGGCTGTGTCTGTGTGTGTGTGTGGGGGGGGGGTGTCCCCCCCCTCGCTACAGAGGATGGACATCGGCCATCGCTACATGACGGATTAGCCTCATGTCGCGATGTGGGACAGCAGCTCAGTCACCGCGGCTTCCCCCCCCCCTCGCTACAGAAGAATAGCGGGGGGGGGACGGCGTTCACGGTCTGGACGCGACGAACGAACCGTGTACCGCGGCGCACGAACTTCAGACTTCGTGCACCGCACAGTTGTAATTTACCGATCGGTCAAAAGTCATTTTGGATTACAATTTTCAGGGATAGAGAATAATTTAGCTTATAACACCTTACCTCTTCACAGCAGCAGCGGAGCTGGCGAACTTCTCTTCCTCATTGTCAGACGAACGCGACGCTGGTCCGCTCGTGGTTCTGGTCTCGCGACCCGATCAAAACATAATTTCATTATTGCGGTTTTGTGCTTCCATGATTGCGGTTTTTGGCGAACGATTTTTCAAAACAAATAACAGTAGTAATTAAAAAAAGACTGGCGAAGGCGTGTGTGTCACTCAGCCTTCGTCGTCAGCCTCCGTCGGTCTATGATGACCATGGAAGACAATCATAATGTCTACTCTGCTGGAACAAAAACAAAATAAGCACCGCCTGTGGCCGAACATGCCGATGCGCGAATGCTGTCACACAGTTTGCATTTGTGGGTGGTCTCCGTGCTGCTGGGTCTGTGACGGTTCTTTCTGCGAGTCCTTTTTTGATCCGCTGCAGCAGTCTGTCTTCACCCAGCCTTAAAAAAAACAGCTGGCGAACTTCTCTGCTTCAATTGGCTCACTGCATTCACAGCGTTGGTAGGCGGGTCCTTCTTGCTAGGTTTTCAGTCATTGGTTCTTCAAGGTTTCAGAAACCCAATTCAAGGCTCTTATTAGTCGAATGAGAGGTCAATCAGATGAACTAATCTGTTCGCGGCTGTGTCTGCAGCTTTTATTTTCAGTGCGCGCTTGGACGCCATCACCATCTACATCATGTCCTACATCACCATCTCCAGCATGCGTCCTAGAGCGCACGAGGGCGCTCTCGTGCGCCCTTGTGCGCTCTAGGACACAGAGACTTGCCCGCTCGTGGTACAACGGAGTGCAAGAGGTTAATATTATTGATAAGAAAATAGAAAGTGGATTATTGATAAATGATATAAGTGACCATTTGCCAACCTTTGCACTTATCCATAGCCACATGGAGGCCAATACAGAAAATTTTTTAAAAATCGATCAGATACAAATCACAAAATGCAATCAGTTCTTTTAAAGAAGACTTGCTGAAGCAGGACTGGACAAAAGTCTATGTATCAGATGTAAATGAAGCCTACGACACATTTATGAACATAGTAACCACTCTTTATGAAAAAAATTGTCCATTAGTAAAGAAAAAGCTTAAACATAAATTTGTCGATAAGCCATGGTTAACCAAAGGATTACAAAAGGCGTGTAAAAAGAAAAATTTATTATATAAAGCTTTTCTAAAGAAAAGGACAAAAGATGCAGAGCAGCGGTATAAAACATACAAAAATAAGTTAACATATATAATGAGATGTAGTAAAAGAGACTATTACAGTAAAGAACTGGAGAAAAACAGAGACAATATTAAAAATACATGGACAATACTGAACAATATTCTTGGAAATAAAAACAGAAATACAAGCTACCCAACCAATTTTTCAAAAAATAATACAACGATTTAAAGTGTGAATAGTTTCACCTGCAGATGAATTTAATAACTTTTTTGTTAACATTGGTCCTATTCAAAACTGCTTTTATGATAACATCGTGATCTCTGATCATGCACCCTGTTGTCTAATATATGTAGATAAAAAATTGACAAAGGAATCAGGTAGATGGCAATTTCAGCATAAATGGCTTCAGGATGAGGAATTTGTCAAGTATATAGAAAAACAGATAGACGAGTACTTTGACATCAATACTACACAAACATCAGCATGTGTAAAGTGGGAAGCTTTCAAAGCTTTTATTAGGGGACATATTATTAGTTATACAGGATCAAAATCTAAGAAGACTCGAGAGGAGAGAGCTAAATTGGAACATAAAATGAAAAGTCTTCAGGAAAAAGTGTATGCAGGAAGTGATCCAAGGTTGGAGAATGAATTACTGATTTTGAGAGCTGAATACGACAAAAAATCAGCGAATAGAGCTGCCTCGAGTCTTCTAAGATTGAAACAATCTTTTTATGAACAAGGTGAAAAATCAGGAAAATTATTGGCATGGCAGATTAAACAATTAGAAATTAAAACACCAATTACTAGTATTATAAGTAATGGACAGGTAGTTATAGATCCTTTAGAAATTAACAGAGCCTTTAGAGATTACTATGAAAAATTATATGATACTAAAAATGAATTTGATTTAACAAAACTAAATGGGTTTTTGAACGAACTATCTATACCGTGTATTCCAAATGAAAACAGGGAGATATTGGAGTCTAAAATTAGTCAAGAAGAAGTTGGGCTAGCCATTGATAATATGAAATCAGGAAAAAGTGCAGGACCAGATGGTCTTCCAGTTGACCTTTATAAGAAATTTAAGAATAAATTAATAAAACCTTTTTTGGAAATGGTTTTAGAAGCATTTCAAAATAATAATTTACCATCATACATAAATAATGCCTTAATTATACTGCTGCCAAAACCAGGTAAGCCCTCTAATAAATGTGAAAATATGAGACCAATAAGCCTATTAAACGCCGACCTTAAGATAAAATGTAAAATTTTAGCAAGACGAATACAAGAAATTTTACCAAATATTATTAATCGAGATCAGAATGGCTTTATAAAGGGTAGACAAGGCTTCCATAATGTAAGAAGACTATTTAATATTATTTATTTTAATAAAGAAGCACTGGATACAGCTCTCCTATCACTGGACGCCGAAAAGGCCTTTGATAGAGTTGAATGGCCCTTTCTTTTTGAAGTCCTACAAAGGTTTGGACTTGGAAATAATTTCATAAAATGGGTTCAAATAATATACAATAATGCTACAGCAGAAATCCTAACAAATAACAATATTTCAAAACCAATAAAAATCAATAGAGGATGTCGACAAGGCTGTCCACTTTCACCTTTACTGTTTACTATGGCAATTGAACCTTTAGCGATAGCGATACGTTTACATTCACAAATATATGGAATTAAAGTTGGACCAACAGAACATAAAATCTCCCTGTACGCCGATGACATAATTTTGTTTATGTCGAATCTAAAAAAATCAATTCCAACCTTGTTGAATTTAATAAAGAATTTTGGGGAAATATCAGGATATAAAATAAATAAAACTAAATCTTCAATATTAATGCTAAATGAGACCCAGAGAAATTACCCAGCCCCTGAGGTAAATCAATTCAATGTTGTAAATCAGTTTAAATATTTAGGAATCCAAATTGTGCCTAAGCTAGAATCAGTCGCCAGTGTCAACTATGAAGCCTTAATGACAGATATCAATGAGTTAACTCAGAGATGGATGTCACTACCAATGTCGATGATCGGGAGAATCAATATACTTAAAAGTAATATTTTACCTAAAATACTTTATTTATTTCAATACATTCCCTTATCACCACCTTTAGATTTATTCTCAAGAATAAAAAAAAAGTTAGTGGAATTTATATGGAACAACAGGAGGGCTAGATTACGTCTGTCTTTATTATATTTACCATTTGATCGTGGAGGTCTGAAATGTCCAAATTTTATGTTGTATTATTGGTCGGCACAACTGAGGTCTATGACATATTATTTTTCATCAAATGATCTCCCTCACTGGACTGAAATGGAATCATACAATTTACCTTTACCTCTTCCCATATTCATATACTCAGATTCGGCAAAAAAATTACAAAAACAAGTTAAAAATCCATTTGTAAAGCATATGATCAAAATATGGTGTGAAGCTAAAAACTATTTAAAAGAACCACAGTTACTGTCACAATTTAGTCCAATATGGGGTAATCAATATTTTAAACCAGGGAGAGCGGACGCTGTATTAAAGTATGGAATTTAAAAGGGATACAAAAGATTCAGGATTTATATTTGCCATGTGCAGATAACATAATGTCTTTTGAAGAGCTGAGGATCAAATTTAATCTCAATAGAACACATTTTTTAAAATATCTTCAACTTAGAAACTTTATTCGATCAAATCAAAATAAAGCTCTCACTCGACCTATTTATTCATCCTTGGAAAAAATGATGATGAAAGATAGTAAAAGAAAGGGTATTATTTCAGAGTTTTATAACTCATTGACACTATCTTCAAGTGAAAATTCACTGAAAAGATTAAACTACTGGAAAGAAGATCTGCAAACTGAAATTTCAGAGGAACAATGGGAATTGGCTTGTACAGAAGCTCAAACCAAATCAATAAATGTACGCCTTAAATTGATACATTTCAAATGGTTAATGCGGATGTATGTTACACCGGAGGAGTTAAATAAATATAACAAAAATATACCAGATACATGCACAAAATGCATGGAAAGTAAAGGAACTCTATTTCATTGTGTATGGGAATGTAGATTAATAAGAATGTTTTGGGAAGAGGTGAGGGTAACAATTGAAAAAATAATCTCAAAACAAATCATATTGAATCCTAAATTGTTTTTGTTGGGTCTGTACCCAGAAAAGCATAATTTTAATAAAAGTGAAAGAACATTCATAGACCTCAGTTTGCTTAATGCCAAAAAATGTATTGCACTATTATGGAAAAAGACTCATAGACCAGATGTGACTCAGTGGTTAAGACAGATGTTAACAAACCTTCCATTAGAAAGAATAACATATATACTGAAATCAAAGGAAATTGTGTTTGAGAATATATGGAGACCTTTTATTGATTATGTAAAAAATTTAAACATAACTTTGAAGAAGAAGGTGAATGATGTGTGTGGACCTTGTAAATTCCAAACTGGTGAACATAATATGTATACTTATGTATTGGATTGTCTAGACTAAACAGAGGAGCATTGTTGAAGATTTGATTTTGCTGGTGGTTGTTGGTGTTTTTAGTGCATCCTTTTTTTTTTTCTTTTTTTTTTGTAGTACTTTAGTGTTAGTGTTTGATTGTTTGTATCATGTTTGTTAAAAAAAAAAAAAAGGTTCAATAAAGATATTGTGGAAAAAAAAAAAAACATTGGTCCTAATTTGGCTCGAGAAATACCCATTACGGCGCCTACGGGTGATACAATAAGCAAAAACACTGCTATAAAAGACTCCATTTTTATAAGAACACAGATGAGAGAGAGGTTATTGAAATTGTTAAATCATTTAAAAGTAAGACATATACGGACTGTGATGGTATTGACATGCTCTTAGTCAAAACTATTATCGAATGCTTAGTGAAACCACTGACGTATATTTGTAACCTGTCTCTCCAAACAGGTATATTTCCCAATGCAATGAAAATAGCTAAAGTAATTCCGATATACAAGACGGGTGACAGAGGGGAACTTTCAAACTATAGACCAATTTCACTATTGCCGCAATTTCTTCCGGTTCCAGCGCCACACGAGTTGGCTGCCTTTTGCAACAGCGGCTCAATTCTGAGTCTTTTTATCTTCCTTCTTCTTTCTGATCCGATGATAACTTTCTGATCCGGCACACCTTTCACTCTATATATATCACGGACACACAGATCGCCCCAAAGGTCTCCCGAGTCGGCGGACGGAGCCACTGTTTACAGCAGGAGACGATACAGCAGGGAAGAGCTAGCTAGCACTCAACCGCCACCTGGTGCTAACGGAGAAACTCGACATACCGGGGAACTGAAGCGAAAACGACGCGGGTGCCAGGCTGGAGTTTAGGCGGCATGCAAGAAATATAAGACAGAATAATAAAGAGCGATGGCAAGAACCAAGCAGACCGCCCGTATATCTACTGAAGGAAAAGTCCCTCAGGAAGCAGCTGGCCACCAAGGCTGCTCGAAAAAGCTCTCCGGCCACCGGCGGAGTGAAGAAGCCTCACCGTTACAGGCCCGGTACCGTGGCTCTGAGAGAGATCCGTCGCTACCAGAAATCCACGGAGCTGCTCATCCGTAAGCTGCCCTTCCAGCGCCTGGTGAGGGAGATCGCTCAGGACTTCAAGACCGACCTGCACTTCCACAGCTCCGCCATCATGGCTCTGCAGGAGGCCAGCGAGGCCTACCTGGTGGGTCTCTTTGAGGACACCAACCTGTGCGCCATCCACACCAAGAGGGTCACCATCATGCCCAAAGACATCCAGCTGGCCTGCCGCATCCGCGGAGAGAGAGCTTAGACTTTCTGCTGCACATCCACCAACCACAATGCTCCGCACTGTGTGTCTATATATATATATTTATAGTAATATGTACATATGTATACTAGCTGCTCTTGTTTTTTTCTTGCCTTCTGATTGTTGCTCTGAGTGTTGCTATCCCTGTGCTGTTGCAATCCTGGAATTTCCCCATTGTGGGACTAATGAAGGCTTATCTTATCTTATTTTGCAAGATACTTGAAAAAATATTCTATGAGAGAATTGACAACTTCATAATGAAGAATAATTTATTGTGTGAGCAGCAATATGGGTTCAGACACAAGAGGACAACTGCATTTGCTCTAATGGAATTTATAGAAAAAATATCAACTGCCGTTGAAAATAAAGTGTATTCAGTTGGGGTATTCCTGGATCTTAAAAAAAGCATTTGATACAGTGGATCACAATTTATTAAAGAAACTACAAAATTGTGGTATTAGGGGGTAGCACTGTCCTGGTTAAGTAGTTACTTAAAGAATAAATATCAGTGTGTATGTGTTGGTAACAAAAACTCACAGGTACTGAAGGTTACTTGTGGAGTCCCACAGGGTTCAGTTTTGGGGCCATTGTTATTCAATATGTATATAAATGATATATGTAAAGTCTCGGAAAAAATGGATTTAATATTGTTTACCGATGACACTAATCTATTATGCAGTGGAAGCAATTTGGAACAACTTTTGGATACACTCGGAAAGGAATTAGGAAAGCTTAAACTGTGGTTTGAGTCAAACAAATTAACGCTCAATTTAAGTAAGACAAAATTTATAGTTTTTAACAACCATCACAACAACTTAGTATCTAAACTCAGTGTAAATGGTGTAGAGATTGAAAGGGTATCTGAAACTAAATTTCTTGGCGTAATAATTGATAATAAACTGTGTTGGAAGTCACATATTAATTATATTAAAGGTAAAATATCTAAATCAATTGCAATACTACACAGAGCAAAATATTTGCTGAATCAACCCGCATTATATACTTTGTATCATTCATTAATACTCCCATACATGACATATTGCACTGAAGTATGGGGAAATACATATAAAACAAACATATATCCAGTCTTTATGCTTCAGAAGAGAGCTATTAGAATAATAAACAAAGCTGCTTACAGGGAACCAACAAACCCACTTTTTCTTAAATTAAAAGCTCTCAAGTTGAAAGATCTGGTTGACTTTAAAACTGCAGTAATAATGTTTAAAGTGAAGAATCTATCACTGCCCGCAAATATCCAAAAGCTGTTCCAAATAAGGGAGAAACAATATCATTTCAGAGGAACATGTATAGTTCAAAAACCTTCAGTGAGAACTACCACCAAGCAACACTGTGTTTCAGTGCAAGGAGTCAGATTATGGAACGATTTTGGACCTGAATTAAAATCATGTACAACGCTTGGACAATTTAAACAAAAACTAAAGGAAGAAATACTCCAAACATATATACAAGATGACATGTAAAATCACATAAGGACTGTCATATCCAGTCTGTGTTGTGTTGTTGCTTAGGTTTTTTTTGTCACATTTTGTCTTAGCTTTGTTCCGAATTGTAATCGCTCTTGTTTTGTTTTTCTTTTGAATTCTTGGATGGAATATGGGTGGGCAATATAAGCTGCGGCTTCAGCCATTACCCATTTCGGATAACTTATGTTGAACTGTATAATCAGAGGAATTATTGTTTAATTTGACCTTGTTGGATTTTTTTCCCTTTTGTTATATTATTCTGTTTCTTTTAAATATTTACTTTTAATCTATCCAAAATAAAGATTCATTCATTCATTCATTCATTCAAAAAAACGCAGAAATAGCAAGAAAAGCAAGATACCTGGGAAAGCAGAAAAAGATTCAAAACACCTGGACATCAAACTGTAAAATATACATAAAATTAAATGGATCACCTAAAGAAGCCAAGGTCATTAACCCCTTGCACTCTGGTCAATTTCCCTAAAAACGCCAAAAAATAACGTGCCCAAAGTAAATCAAAAGCTGTTCTTCAACCCTTTGCAGCATCTTCATGGGGTTGGTCTCATTTAAAAGAAAACACTTTGAATTTTTTGGCAAAACAGTCATAATCTCTCTAAGTGCTCCGGCCACTGAGTAACAGTCATCTAAACATACTGAACTTGAAGAAAATAAATTTGGCCTGGGTGTTTTTTTGGATACAAATGCTTGCAAATAACACACAGCTTCAGATCCGGGCTGGAAAATGCAACAGAAATGTAGAACCAAGTGTTATCCAGCTGAGGTCCAAATTTTGTAACAATACCACAAAAAATGAATATATTACACAGCTTTGTTCTCAGGTAGTTCCCAGGCGTTTTTGAACTGTGCCAAATTGTGCCAAATGGCACAGTTTGGAAAAACGTCTGTAACTTTTGAATGATTCAATATAGAAGCTTCATCTTGGGCTCTAATGAAAGGTGACACTCAGGGCTGTGTGTGTGTGTGGGGGGGGTTGTTTATTCATTCATTCATAAATGAATGAACAAACAAGCCCCCACACACAAAGAAGCATGCCACGTAAAAAATGTGTGGCTTTTTTTTTTTACAAGAAAAAATAACCTACAGTGCACTAAAAATTATTCTAAAATATTTGTAATGTAGAAGATAACAACTCCCACCCAACCCCCACCCCCCCGCTACAGAGGACGGACATCGGCCATCGCTACATGACTGTTCCGTCATGTGGCGATGTGGCGACCGTGGCGCACAGTCCCCGCGGTCCCCGCGCCACCCCCCTCGCTACAGAAGAGTAGCGGGGGGAGGGTGCTGTTCATGGTCCAGACGCGGCGCACGGACTTCGGACTTCGTGCGCCGCACAGTTGTAATTTACCGATCGGTCAAAAGTCATTTTTGATTACAATTTTCAGGGATAAAGAATAATTTAGCTTATAACACTTACCTGTTCACAACAGCATGTGGACGGTCTATGATGACCATGGAAGAGAATCCTAAACGTCTACTCTGCTGGGAAAGCACTGCCTGTGGCTGAACAGGCCGATGCGCGAATGGCAGTCCCTGTCACACAGGTCGCACTTGCGGGTGGTCTCCGTGCTGCTGGGTCTGTGGCGGTTCTTCCTGCGGGTCCTTTTTTCATCTGCTGCAGCAGTCAGTCTCTCTTCACCCAGCCTTACACAAAACAGCTTTCGAACTTCTGTGCTTCAATTGGCTCACTGCATTCCCAGCCGTTGGTAGGCGGGTCCTTCTTGCTAGGTTTTCAGTCATTGGTTCTTCAAGGTTTCAGAAACCCAATTCAAGGCTCTTATTAGTCGAATGAGAGGTCAATCATGTCTAATCTGTTCACGGCTGTGTCTGTAGTGGAAGAACGGAAATGCAGCTTTTTTTTTCAGTGCCTCCTAGGACGCAGCGCCCTCATGCGCACTCGTGCGCCCTCGTGCGCTCTAGGATGCAGAGACGTGCCCGCCCGCGGTACACCGGAGTGCAAGAGGTTAACATCCGAAATATTATGGAATTGGAAAATATCAATAAATATTATGAACTGGAGTCGACAGCAACAATCAGACAACTGTAGGACACTGAAGGATTATACTCATCTGCAACAGGACATTTAATAACATGAAACAAAAGATTAACAAACAGGAACAACAGGAACTGAAACTTTTTGAATATACGGATCACAACCCACAGGACGTAGAACATAGCATAGACCCTGATAATAATTTATTTAGCTCCATCAATAATGACTGTAGTTACTACACAGATTAACAGTTTAAAACAATGGTCACATCTGATTTCAATATTTCTATGATCCACTTCAACAGCAGAAGTCTCTATGCCAACTTTAATAACATTAAAGATTATTTACATCAGTTTAAAGAGCCAATCAATATTGTGGCAATATCAGAGACATGGCTCAGTGAAGAGAAAGGAATGGATTTTACCATGGATGGCTATGAATTAAATTATATAAATAGAAAAGTGAAAAAAGGAGGAGGAGTTGCAATTTATGTTGACAAGAGCTTGCAATACAAGGCTGTTGAAAATCTGTCAGTAACTGTAGATGATTTATTTGAATGTATTACAATAGAAATCTGTCTGGACAATGTGAAGAATATAGTAGTGAGCTGTGTATATAGAACACCTGGATCAAACATTGACTTATTTAAGGACTGGATGGAAAAAATGTATGCAAAACTAACTCATAAAGTTATGTTCATCTGTGGGGATTTCAATATAGATCTTATGAATTCAAAACAACATAGTTTGACAGAAGAATTTATCAACACAATGTACAGTATGGGCTTACATCCAACAATTACCGGACCTAGCAGAATCATGTCACACAGTGCCACACTAATAGATAACATATTCACAAACATTATGGAAAATAATATCAGGAATGGGCTTTTATTGAATGATATCAGTGACCACCTGCCGATTTTTGTTGTCTATCAATGTGATTATAGGAAGAAAAAGTATACCAAAAATATTAAATATAAAAGAATAAGAACTGAAGAATCTATGTATTTACTGGCAAAGGAATTATTAATACAAGACTGGAAGATAGTTTATGATGAAAATGATATAAATAAAGCATATGATAAATTTTTACAAATATTTCAATCATTGTACAATAATAACTGTCCTATAAAACAATACAGTGACAGACAATAAAACAAAAATATTTCTTGGGTCACAAAGGGATTACTAAATGCATGTAAAAAGAAGAATACATTATATAAACAATTCATTAAGTGCAGAACAGTGGAGGCTGAGATCAAATATAAAAAATATAAAAATAAGCTTACTAATATAATGAGGACTTGTAAGAAAGAATACTACAACAGAATATTAGAGGATAATAACCTCTGTTCTGTGGTGCCGGAACACACGAGTTGGCTGCCTTTTGCAACTGCCTTTTTTTTTTTTTTAAAATCTTCCTTCTTCTTTCTACACCTTTCACTCTATATATATCACGGACACACAGATCGCCCCAAAGGTCTCCCGAGTCGGTGGACGGAGCCACTGTTTACAGCAGGAGACGATACAGCAGGGAAGAGCTAGCTAGCACTCAACCGCCACCTGGTGCTAACGGAGAAACTCGACATACCGGGGAACTGAAGCAAAAACGACACGGGTGCCGGGCTGGAGTTTAGGCGGCGTGCAAGAAATATAAGAGAATAATAAAGAGCGATGGCAAGAACCAAGCAGACCGCCCATAAATCTACTGGAGGAAAAGCCCCCAGGAAGCAGCTAGCCTCCAAGGCTGCTCGGAAAAGCACTCCGGCCACCGGTGGAGTGAAGAAGCCTCACCGTTACAGGCCCGGTACCGTGGCTCTGAGAGAGATCCGTCGCTACCAGAAATCCACGGAGCTGCTCATCCGTAAGCTGCCCTTCCAGCGCCTGGTGAGGGAGATCGCTCAGGACTTCAAGACCGACCTGCGCTTCCAGAGCTCCGCCATCATGGCTCTGCAGGAGGCCAGCGAGGCCTACCTGGTGGGTCTCTTCGAGGACACCAACCTGTGCGCCATCCACGCCAAGAGGGTCGCCATCATGCCCAAAGACATCCAGCCGGCCCGCCACATCCGCGAAGAGAGAGCTTAGACTTTCTGCTGCACATCCACCAACCACAATGCTCCGCACTGTGTCTATATATATATATATATATATATTTATAGTAATATGTACATATGTATACTAGCTGCTCTTGTTTTTTTCTTGCCTTCTGATTGTTGCTCTGAGTGTTGCTATCCCTGTGCTGCTGCAATCCTGGAATTCCCCCATTGTGGGACTAATAAAGGCTTCTCTTATCTTCTCTTATCTTATCTTATAACTTAAGAGGAATATGGCAAGTACTCAATGGGATTATTAGTAATCAACCTAATAATGCTAATTATCCAGAATATTTTATTGAAAATGGCAATTTGATAAATAATATGGAGGATGTGGTCAGTGGTTTCAATAAATTTTTGGTAAACGTTGGTCCTGAATTAGCAAAATCAATAGTGACACCAGGAACAAACAACAGTGGTTCTGTAAATGAAATAGAAGATAGAAATCCAAACACAATCTTTTTGGGTGCAGTTACTGAAAAGGAAATTATCGAGACTGTGAGTAAATTTAAGAACAAAAAATCAATGGACTGGAATGAAATTGACATGACAATAGTGAAAAAAGTAATTGAAGGAATTGTTAAACCACTCACCCACATCTGTAACCTGTCATTTCAAACTGGTAAATTTCCAAACAAAATGAAAATAGCAAAAGTAATACCTCTATACAAAACAGGAGACGGTCATTATTTCACAAATTACAGGCCAGTCTCTTTACTCTCACTATTCTCCAAAATACTTGAAAAAATCTTCACTAAGAGACTGGATGATTTCATTGAAAAACACAACCTCCTTACAGACAGCCAGTATGGTTTTAGAGCAGATAAATCTACATCTTTGGCACTGATCAAACTTATTGAAGAAATTACTAGTTGTATAGATAAAAAAAAAGTTTGCTGTAGGAGTACTTATGGATTTAAAGGCCTCGGACAGTGACATTTTTTTATTGAACCAATCAACTGATTGTATGAAAATATTCCATTCTGCCCATTCCCGTGATTTAATATGTGTCACCAGCCTCCATAAATGACCTTATTTGGTCATAGCCCAGCCTTCACTTAGTGAGGCTGCAGTACCGCCATCTCTCGATAGGTGCGGGCATTAGTGACGTCAGCCCAGGAATACAAAGAAAATGGCAGAACGAGAGCATTCAGATGCACAAGTGTTTGATCTTTTTTTTTTTAAAACCATTAGTGCATCCCTCTGGTGTGTGTGTGGGGGGGGGGGGGGGGGGGGGGGGTAGGAAAACTCTGATCCTCTGTAATGTAAGTTTATCCCAAGGCTCCTTTGCAGAAATCTAAAGAAATAAATAAACGAAAGCGAAAGGTCAGTGATATTGTGATGCAGCGAATGTGTGACTGCTGGCTAAAACAGCTGAAGCACCGCTGAACATTACACAGAAATGACGTCTTCTACGACACTACTTTGGCTGCAAAACTCACTCAATCGGAGTAATGGAGTATGAGGGGATTTGGGAGCAAAGAGTGCCCCCCCCCCCCCCCAACTCCACAAGCACACACTCTTATAAACGCACTTCCTATTTTCTTTTAACCGACGTCCACACAGAGCTGGGGGGGGGTTTAAAAACAATAAGGTCTGCACATCTTTGCGGAATACCTCCGCTTGCCGTGCAAAAAATAATAGGTGAGGAGGACGTGTCCACATTAGACACGAAATGCACGCCTTCCGTGGTCAAGAAATCCTCTCCCTGAGTACACAAGCCCACCCGACCGTTCCCCATCTTCGTGGCGCAGTAAAGGTGGACACACACATGGTCAGGGAGCCGTATGCGGACCCGAAACCACCACCACCACCCCGAAACTGAGCCAAAACGTGGAAAAATCAGCTCCTATTATGCAGTCTTACCTGGGCGAACGAGTTGAGAAGCCGACTTTTTTTTTCTTCTTTAGGCACACGTCGCTGGCAGCATCATCCGCTTTGGGGACGGAATAAGATTTTTGGAGTAATTGTTTCCACCTTTCTTATTAATCCTGCAAGAAGCGGCTTCTTGTCGGTAACCACGGACCGGAGAGGAGCGTTTAACCTCACAGGGGAGAACGATACAACGTGTTCAAACCGAGTCATTGTGTATTGAAAGCGGCCGAGTAGGTGTCTAACTGTTCCACTGCTTTTTTTCCTCCCCTTCTCTCTCTCTCCCTTGGCTGTAGTCACCGCATGCTCCTCTGGTATACCATGGCACCCGTAGACAATACAACGCCAAACCATATTAATTCGATTCCTGAAATCCTAATCTTAATAAATAATCTACTTGTAATCCACAAGTATTCCGAGAAATATCCGTAATCGCCGATTTTAAAACGTAAACATCAAGTGTTACATGAAGCAAAACACAGCAATGGCCGCCGACCGTGTGCGTGTGTTTGCCTGAGCTGACGTCACACAGTCAGTGGCCATCTTAGCCGCTGCTCGCTTGGCTGGGTCCGCCAGCTCTCCACGACAGCATACTTCAAGAGCGCATTGTCACCTTATGCGAGATTCGTTGACACCAAAACATGTGCGGTTCGACATAGCTCGTCTCAGACAACAATTTGAGATATGAATTAGCGATATTGAATTTTCGTCTGTCCGACGCCTTTAAAGAAAGCTTTTGACACCATTGACCACAGAATTCTACTAAAGAAACTGGAAAGGTATGGAATAAGAGGGGTCGGACTGAGTTGGGTGGAAAGTTATTTAAGTAACAGACAACAATTTGTACAAATTGGTGAGCACAAATCACCCTTCATGGACATCACTTGTGGTGTGCCCCAGGGGTCAGTTTTGGGACCCAAACTCTTTATCTTGTATATAAATGACATATGCCAAGTATCAAAAATTTTGAAATTTATTTTGTTTGCGGATGACACAAATATTCTTTGCACTGGTGAGAATTTGCAGCAGGTTTTAGAGGTGGTCACAACTGAAATGAAAAGGTTAACGCAGTGGTTCAACAAAAATAAATTATCTCTAAATCTGAAAAAAAAAAACCCCAAAAAAACCCCAAAGATTATGTTGTTTGGAAATTATAAAATAAATCATGAAATAATGGTAACGATAGATGACACAAGAATAGAAACAGTACAGGAAAATAAGTTTCTGGGGGTGACGCTAGACAATAAAATTTACTGGAAACCTCACATCAGTCACATCCGGGCCAAGTTGGCAAAATGTATAGGGATACTGGGGAAGACAAGAGACATCTTGGACTATAAATCATTGTTCTTACTGTACAATTCACTGTTTCTACCTTATCTTAACTACTGTGTAGAAGTCTGGGGAAACACCTACAAGACCAACCTACAGTCAATATGCACATTACAAAAAAGAGCTATAAGGATAATAAATAATGTAGGATATAGAGACCATACCAATTCGTTGTTTTTAAAGTCACATGTCATAAAGTTTATCGATTTAGTTAAATTTAAGACAGCACAAGTCACGTACAGGGCAATTAATAATCAACTCCCAACTAATATACAAAAATATTTTAAAAAAGAGACAATGATTATAATTTGAGAGGAGACTTAAACTTTACAAAACCCAAGATACGAACAACTAAGAAAAGTCTGTGCATATCTGTCTGTGGGGTGGATTTGTGGAACAGTCTGGAGCCAGAACTGAAACTACGTACAAACAGAAATCAATTCAAAAAGAGGTATAAACATTATTTGCTGAAAGAATATATGTTAGAAGGGTAGTATTTATATGTATGATTCACTATGCTCACTCTGGGACACTATGGAATGGTGGGTGGGACAGCACTGTGTATATCTGTGTTGTTTGGGGCTGGTTTCATGTATGGACTGTATGTATGTTGGGATGGATGGGTGTTAATGTTGATATGTACAAAATATAGTTAATTGTTTACTTGGGGTCTTAAATGTGGTAATTTGTATATATTTCACATGGGTTGTATTTATGGAAAAGAGGAGTTGGAATTAATTAGTATTCACTTCTTCCTTCTTCCTTTCAAACACTGTATACTGTTACTTTATTGCACTTGTCATTTGTTTTGTTTTACTTTTTTGTTTGAAATAAAGTATCTATCTATCTATCTATCTATCTATCTATCTATCTATCTGTCTATAAATGTGATATGATTTGATTTACAGTGTTTTCCATTAAATGTATTCCATTATCTAAGTGAATCATTTCAGCTATTTTAAATCTTGATATTGTTTCAGTTTCACTGTTAGTGTTTCAGGGTTTCACTGTTACCATAGCAGTGTTTGGATTAGTGCAAGGGAAGGCCTTTGTCGATTTAGTGAATATGTCAGTAATTACTGAACAACATCTTTGCCTTCACACTTATTTAACTCAATGAGATCCATGCAAAGGTTTTGAAAAGAATAAGTTTATGCAAGGAAGGTCAAATTATTTTTGCTTTGAGCTCTCTTAAGCATTATTTTCTTCTTACATAGTTGAGTAAAAGTCTGTTTTGTCTTTGTAGCAAATTTTATATTGAGTCCCACAGTAAGCTTCATCAGCATAAATTGGACTTTCCTTAGACATTTGGAACTCTTCCCATAAATTTGCATGGTTTTTCTGTTTCCTTATTAGTTTCCTTTTTTTCTTTTAAACATGATTTATTTTTTAATTTTTTTTCTTGTCTTAATTTTACTGTATACTGTACTGTATTTACCTATAAAGTCTTAGGATCTTTTTTTTCACAATAACCTGCAAATATTTTTTCAGCACATACTTTTCTTAAACACCTGCAAATTTATTGATGCAAATTTAACTTCTCCTATTGAATGTTGTGATTCCATTACCAAGCTGTTTCACCTATATTTTTCTTCCCTACATTATTTATCATTTATTGATAACTTTTTATTCATTATCTATTTTTCTGATGATTTTTCTAATTAATTATTGTGGTACCCCCCCCCCCCTCCCCGATGCATGGAGACACCCATACATCAAAATGGCGGCTTACTTGAACGGTGTGATAGCTTTTCCTTGTTCTAGTGTTTTCCTTAGAGATACAATCTGCGCAATTAAAATTTGTGGCACATTTACATATGGTTAATTTAGATGAAATTTTGTGAGTAGTATAACACCCTTAAAATGAGGTTTCTGTAATCATGCTTCTTTTTGTGAGTGTCTTCACTTGGTCTAATTTACAAATTTCAGTTAGAACAATTAACCCAGCTGTCTGTGCAGATTTAATGTGATTGAGCATTTATTGTAACCAAATTTGAATTAGTCATTAAGGCCACATCTGCCTGTCCTGTTGACCACAGACAGTTTGAATTTGTGTTAGTGCATGTTTGTGAAAGGGTATGTTCCACTCCTTTTGTTAATGGAAGGGTGGACATATTGCTTAATTTGAAGCTGGCTTCATTCTGCACAAGGAATGCTTTATTTCCTATGTTTTTTCCCTAAATTTTGATCTGGCCTGCAGTCGTCAGGCCTGGCTCGGCCGAAAGCCAGGCACGGTGAACACAGTCCACTTCCTTAGCGCACCAAAATCATACAACACAATTATTCCTTATTCCTGTCACATTTCTGCAATGTGATACTGTCATACCATTATCTGATGAGAGGTGTCATTGCAATGTGTCAAACCTTCAATGTCATTTCAGGTGAACACTGCATTTTCAAAGTCAAAGTCAGGTAATTGATATGCGTTATGTCCTTGTCAGTGTCATTTGTTTTACTTAGCTTTGGGTCTGCTTGTCACATGTTATGGTCTGCCTGTGAGGTCCTCCCCCCCCACAACGCTGCCGCTGCCCCCAGCCAATGACCGTGATGTTCAGATTGATGACAAACATCGTGTTCCCCTTGCTGCAGCCAGCCTGCCCCACATCTCTCTCCGTCCTCCCCTCCACCACAAGGGTTCAATCAAAGTCAGTGCCATCCTCAAAAAGTAAAATCGGGGGAAGCTGTAGCCCCCCCCCCCCGCGTCAAAAATCACACAAACAGGAGTGCAAATTTGTCTTTTCATAATTTTTTTGTGTTACTTGTTATATCTGATAAATGACCAGGACGGAGGCGAGTCTTCATGCAGCAACTAACTAACTTTATTATGTGAACTTGAGTTTATATACAGAGTGGGCCGTGCCCGCCTGACGTCACCCTGTGGGTGGGCATGACATCCCAGACACACACACTCTCATACATCACATCCCCCCCCTTTACAAAACTGGGAAGCCACACACACACAATTGAACCCAAATTTAGAAACCCGAATCACACACTAAGAACAGGGAGAACAATATACTATCATGAACATCCTATCACATTCACACAAAACAATTAAACTGGACCTTGTCTCTTGAAAAAAAAATACAACATAACCCCAGATTATTCACATTCACTCACATGCACACCAGCATCAAATATATACAAACTATACACCTTCTCTTATGTATATACAGTGGGGCAAAAAAGTATTTAATCAGCCACCAATTGTGCAAGTTCTCCCACTTAAAAGATGAGAGAGGTCTCCAATTTTCATCAAAGGTATATCTCAACTATGAGAGACAAAATGAGGAAAAAAAAAATCCAGAAAATCACATTGTCTGATTTTTAAAGAATTTATTTGCAAATTATGGTGGAAAATAAGAATTTGATCACCTACAAACAAGCAAGATTTCTGGCTCTCACAGACCTGTAACTTTTTCTTTAAGAGGCTCCTCTGTCCTCCACTCGTTACCTGTATTAATGGCACCTGTTTGAACTCATTATCAGTATAAAAGACACCTGTCCACAACCTCAAACAGTCAGACTCCAAACTCCACTATGGCCAAGACCAAAGAGCTGTCAAAGGACACCAGAAACAAAATTGTAGACCTGCACCAGGCTGGGAAGACTGAATCTGCAATAGGTAAGCAGCTTGGTGTGAAGAAATCAACTGTGGGAGCAATTATTAGAAAATGGAAGAAATACAAGACCACTGATAATCTCCCTCGATCTGGGGCTCCACGCAAGATCTCACCCCGTGGGGTCAAAATGATCACGAGAACGGTGAGCAAAAATCCCAGAACCACACGGGGGGACCTAGTGAATGACCTGCAGAGAGCTGGGACAAAAGTAACAAAGGCTACCATCAGTAACGCACTACGCCGCCAGGGACTCAAATCCTGCAGTGCCAGACGTGTCCCCCTGCTTAAGCCAGTACATGTCCAGGCCCGTCTGAAGTTTGCTAGAGAGCATCTGGATGATCCAGGAGAGGATTGGGAGAATGTCATATGGTCAGATGAAACCAAAATAGAACTTTTTGGTAAAAACTCAACTTGTCGTGTTTGGAGGAGAAAGAATGCTGAGTTGCATCCAAAGAACACCATACCTACTGTGAAGCATAGGGGTGGAAACATCATGCTTTGGGGCTGTTTTTCTGCAAAGGGACCAGGACGACTGATCCGTATAAAGGAAAGAGTGAATGGGGCTGTGTATCATGAGATTTTGAGTGAAAACCTCCTTCCATCAGCAAGGGCATTGAAGATGAAACGTGGCTGGGTCTTTCAGCATGACAATGATCCCAAACACACCACCCGGGCAACAAAGGAGTGGCTTCGTAAGAAGCATTTCAAGGTCCTGGAGTGGCCTAGCCAGTCTCCAGATCTCATCCCCATAGAAAATCTTTGGAGGGAGTTGAAAGTCCGTGTTGCCCAGCAACAGCCCCAAAACATCACTGCTCTAGAGGAGATCTGCATGGAGGAACGGGCCAAAATACCAGCAACAGTGTGTGAAAACCTTGTGAAGACTTACAGAAAACGTTTGACCTCTGTCATTGCCAACAAAGGGTATAAGTATTGCGATGAACTTTTGTTATTGACCAAATACTTATTTTCCACCATAATTTGCAAATAAATTCTTTAAAAATCAGACAATGTGATTTTCTGGATTTTTTTGCACAAACTTGCACAATTGGTGGCTGACTAAATACTTTTTTGCCCCACTATATACATATATACATATACATACATGTACACACACACACACACACACACACACACACACACACACACACACACACACACATATATATATATGTGTGTGTGTACAGACGTGGACAAAATTGTTGGTACCCCTCTGTTAATGAAAGAAAAACCCACAATGGTCACAGAAACAACTTGAATCTGACATAAGTGGTAATAAATAAAAATTCTATGAAAATTAACCAATGAAAATCAGACAATGCTTTTGAATTGTGGTTCAACAGAATTATTTAAAAAAACAAACTCATGAAACTCAGATTCAAGTTATTTCTGTGACCATTGT
The DNA here is from genome assembly GCA_020510985.1 of Pholidichthys leucotaenia. Classification (NCBI taxonomy): domain Eukaryota; kingdom Metazoa; phylum Chordata; class Actinopteri; order Cichliformes; family Pholidichthyidae; genus Pholidichthys; species Pholidichthys leucotaenia. The sequence continues at coordinate 169,146,028 of CM035842.1, forward strand.
GGGTTTGTCTTTCATTAACAGAGGGGTACCAACAATTTTGTCCACGTATATATATATATATATATATATATATATACAGTATATATATATATACACACACACAGACACACAGAGGTATTTACACAAGGACAAAGAAAAAAAATTCAAGTAACGCCAACGTCTCTGAGCAGCCACCATCCACAAAACTTCCTCGGAGGCCCCAGGCATCCCCACAGCATACTATATGTGCCCCTGGCCTCTGTCCACGTCCAGGGTCGAAGCCTCTCTCCCTGGCAGAGATGTCCCTTCCTGCCATAAGCTTCATCTTCCCTCTGGCCCCGCAGTGCTTGTCCAGCACGCCGTCCCACCATGTCCCTCGGACCGCTCCCGACCGCCTTCACCACTGCCATGGTCTTGGGTCAAGCTGGGCTCCATGGCTGGTTCGCTGTCTTCAGCGACCGGGAACTCTTCAATCCGAGGTCCTGGTTCTGCCACGAGGTCCAGTTTGGCGTAGGATTAGCCTGTCCATTGATTTCGACTGAGCTGTTAGCATTCCCCAGCTAACTAGCTCCGCCACCCTTAGCGCCAATAGCTCCTTCGCCCGCAGCTCTCTGGCCCTGGTCCACGAAGTGCGCCTCCATGAGCCTGACAGCCTACACATAGCCCTCACTCGTGCCCAGTGAGTCGAGAATCCTTCGGCCCTCCATGCCAAGGTTACAGGCTAGGAGGGCCCGCCACTGTCTCCCACCAAGCCAAGGGAGTCCCAGCAAGTCGATATACTCCTCAAACTCACATCTCCACTGCGGCCACAAAATCACCGGCTCACCCGGGTTTTCCAGAAACAGCAATAGTCACTGATTTAGCCAGCACGCTCCCATTCTTCTCCTTGTCGCCAAATGTTATATCTGATTAACGACCAGGACGGAGGAGAGTCTTCATGCAGCAACTAACTAACTTTATTATGTGAACTTGAGTTTATATACAGAGTGGGCCATGCCCACCTGACATCATCCTGTGGATGGGCACTGCATCCCAGACACACACACTCTCATACATCACATTACTGTTATAGTCATTTAACTTTTGTCCTTTTAATTTTTTACAGTGCTTAATCTAGTGTTGATTGAAATTTTTAGTGTTACTAATGGTTCACTTTTCGTTTTTGCCTGTACATTTAGAAAAATAACCCAAGCTTATTCTGTAATGTTCTGCTGGAGTGGGAGAGATCTCTTCTTTCCTCATGTTAAATGTTTTGAACTCTTCCTAGTTATCTGCTGAAGAGGTCATAGTGATAAGACAGCCAGGCAGCAGTCCGTCTTCTCTGCTTAGACTGTTGTCCCTGTGACAGGATAAGTAGTAAAGGATTGATCGATGGAATTCGTAGGCTTAAATTCCACAAGGTGCTTCCCACCTTGTACCATTTCATTAAGGGAAAAATTTCACAGACTATATGTTGTTTAAACAGGAGACTCAGACTGGAACTTCCTGAGTTCCTTTTCTAGGTAAAAAATTTTAAGCATTATAATTTTTCAAGGAGTAATATGAACTTGTTTTTCTTTGCATTACTTGATCCAGAAACTCGTCAAAAGCAACATCTTTGTGTTCTTTGATATTTTAGTAACTTCCTCTAAGTAAATACCATAAATTATATTTTTTATTTTGAGTTTTGGTGATTCATTTTCAATAGGTTAGAGAAAAATAAGATAGTTTCTTTTACTCAAGCACACTCATATAAATAGTAAGACAGAAAAAGTGATGATTTCATAGTATTTCAGTAGTGATTTGCATGTTTGTCTGTCCTCATAACGTCCCTTAACCGATACACTTGGTATTACGATGTCAACTTTCACACAGTCTGTAATTTCTTTAAATTGACAAGACAGTAAACCAACCAATTGGTCTTTTTTGTTAACATCAACGGAATCAAATCTAATCAGAGAGCCCAGTATTGGGACTTTTTCCTCTGTTTTTTTTCTAAATCCTATAATCCTTCAGAGCTTTGCTGTTTTGTCATGAACAGTAAAAGGATTAAAACTTTAATTACAGTATCACATAGTCATTCATTAAGAGTGACTTTTCTATTTCCAAAAGAACAATAATATAGCAAAGAAACATTAAAGCCTCTGTTTGATAATCAACAGCTTCAGGCAATCATATGCATAAACATTGTCATTACCACCATGTTTTGTGCTTTGAGTCATGTCATATAAGCTGTATTTAAAGCTTTCAATCATTGGGTATTATTTAGTGACAGCATTATTCCATAATCTTCAGCTCAATTTATCATATTGATGATGGTCATAGTGATTAATATGCAAACACTTTTACTTAACTTATTGGCATCTGACATGACTTGGTGTCGACAGGAGGGGTGGGGTGAGCAGAGGTGCGGTGATGTCATTCACTGGATTCCTGGGGCAGGGCCATGGCTGAGTAGCAGAAGAGTGAGGAGCAGGGGGAGGGAGGAAGGAACCAAGGTGCGACCCTCGTTGTCATGTCAGACCGTTAGTCCGTCGCCCTTTTTCCCTTTAAAGTTCACTGTTTTCACCCGGTTAGAGAAATAATGCAACTGTCAGCTGAAAAATTACACTGACACTTCAAAAAAGTTGAATAAAATAGTCCAATGCTGTTTATCTGCCCTCAGGCGTCCCAAAAGAAAATATGAAAAAAATATGAGAATATTTACCAATTGCGCAACATTAGATTGGTCACCAAAAAACTGTAAACTCCCAAGCTTTGCAAAAATACCCATATATATATTGTTCTTCTTCTCACTCACTCAGACCATTCAGCAGTAACCTCAGACACACACACGGGCCCTCATACACACACACACGCAGCTCTCTTTCACTCCCTGATTCACTCAAGTTCACAGCTAGTCAGCTGCGCACACACACAATTACAAATCACTTAAAATAAGCTTGAAATGGCAACCTCAGTGGAAAAAGGGCGGCTTTGGCATCCTCACACTGTAACATGAACCCTTCTTGTTTTCCTCTTCACGCTGTGAGAACTCAATTCGTTTTCTACCCAAAATTATTTACAAGTTCCCATAGAGTAATTTACCACTTTATACACAATTTTTATCATCACCCTGTGAGACAATATTCACATAACTGTCCCTTTACACTTCACAATAACCAGCAAAACAATGGACAAACATGGCTTCAACCATCACGGCACTTGTGTTTCCGCCTCCACGGTCTCGCCAGGACAAACCGTATAACACAGAACAACCAGACAATCAAACAAACAACCAAAACTGCAGTCATTTTTTAAACCAGCGCTATTACTTAAAGGTCAACCCTTCTTCTACCGGTCCACTTTAATCAGTGCTCACTGTGATGTTATCGGAGATTCTTACACTGATTCCATCAACGCTCACTACGATCTTATTGGAGCTTCTTACGTCAATGGTTCCATGCATTAACAGCACCACTGAGCATCCACCTCGTCGAACCCGAACTGCTCCAGACCAAACTGAACTATGGCTACGGCGAACAGAAACGTACACCACTTTGCGGTGGCAAATGCTCAGCTTAACAAACACAACATTTACCCTTGGGGATTCTCATCCCAGGGTACCCTTGGGGACTCCCATCCCAGGGCCATAAGCTTAACACACATAAATGTACTTGCATCCAAATCCCGCCTGTAGAGTTTTAGAACCATCACCCAGTCCGCTCCAGCGCCCAGGTTCGGAATGCCTGCAGTACAATAAGCTTGGGGAGGTACTTTTGTCAGCTGTGCACTCGCTGAAATCGGGCATGGGTGCCGGAGGCAGAACGAGATTATCAGGTCCCTTGTTTGGAGCGCCAAATGTTAGATTATTTTTCAGCATAATCATTCTGAGTCAAAAAATCAGGCAGAATATTTAAATGTAAGTAGATTTATTTTCCTCATGGCTGATGAGGGAAAAATACAGAGGCAGAGTACTAAGTCTGACCATCCATATTCCTTAATCAAACATTCATTGCTCAAGGTTTATAAAGCTGTTTTATCAATGGGAAAACGGAAGATTAATGTCTAGCAAGATGTACAGTCTTGTCCTTGAGAATCCACGAAGCACACAGTCCTTATCTTCTTTTATTCACAGGAAACAGGGAGATAAATACACTCTCAGTCACACAGAACTGAACATGACGAACTGAAAACAGCTGTGTCTTAACGAATATCTGAACACCACACTCACTCATAGACTGGACATCCATTAACAGCTATGTGATTTATAATTGCTAACTCATGCATTCTTACACACAGAATGAAGCTGCCCCAAGGCCATATATAAAATGCACATATGAGAATATAAAAGACATGGAATAATATAAGAACAATATAACAATAATATGGATTTTTTTCTATCAGTAGGCCCCTTTAGGGTCCCTGAAGGTGTGAAAATGACCTTGGCAAAGTACATAGTTCCTGACTGATCACTTTCTTCCATGGTACAAAAAGAAGAACTGTGCCTTCCATAGCAAAATTGTCTTCATGAATGACAATGCACCATCTCATGTTGCAAAGAATACCTCTGTGTCATTGGCTGTTATGGCCATAAAAGGAGAGAAACTCATGGTGTGGCCCCCATCTCCCCTGACCTCAACCCTATTGAGAACCTTTGGAGCATCCTCAAGCAAAAGATCTATAAGGGTGGGAGGCAGTAGTGATGACCAGATGACGCTTTCTGGAGGACTTGAAGCCTTTCATCAAAATGGCTCATATAGACAAGGCCTCATGTGAAACTTCATTTTCTCTACTAGGCCATCTAGTGGACAAAACATATACAACATGCAGATTTTTACAAGGGTGTGATTGGTTTGTGTATTTTTTCATTTCAATAAATGCACTGTCTTTTAAGAAATATTGTGGGGCACATATATTGGTTTCATATATGGTTACATATGATTACATATGGTTTCATTGGTTTTTTTTTTTTTCTCTCGGCGGCACACGAGTAGGCTGCCTTTTGCAACAGCGGCTCGATTCCGAGTCTTTTTCCCTTCCTCTCTCTTTTGATCCGTCTTTTTTTTTCACCCCACTTATATCACGGACACACAGATCGTCCTAAATGTCTCCTGAGCCGGTGGACGGAGCCACTGTTTATAGCAGGATACGATACAGCAGAGAACAGCTGCTAGCATTCAACCGCCACCCGGTCCCATTGGAAAAACTCGACATACCGAGAGAACTGAGGCGAAAACGCCGCGGCTGCCGGGCTGGAGTAAGGCGGAGGACAAAAAATATAAGGTACAGACCCTCCCTTCCATCTGTTGTCATGGGAAATGTACGGTCGATACTGGGAAAGTTAGATGAGCTAGCGGCTATCTCCCGTTATGATAGCACATACCGGGAGTGCTCTCTCCTTTTGTTTACTGAGACGTGGCTAACTGAACTAGCAGCAGATGCTAACATTGAGCTGGAGGGTTTTCACATGATACGAGCTGACCGAACACCAGACAGTGGCAAGGCTAGGGGCGGTGGAGTGATAATGTATGTTAACAACAACTGGTGCAGACCGGGACATATCACTGTTAAACAACGACACTGCAGCAAAGACATTGAGTTGCTAGCTGTTAGCATGAGGCCTACATATCTCCCGAGAGAACACTCACACGTGATCTGCATTGTTGTTTATGCAAATCCGACGGCGAACGCTGGGACAGCACGTGACGTCATCCATTCAGTAACCAGCAGGCTGCAGACAGAACACCCAGATGCTCTTCTCCTCATCTCAGGCGATTTCAACCATGTTTCACTGTCTCCCATTCTACCCACGTTCACCCAGTATGTCACATGCCACACTAGAGACAATAAAACACTGGATTTATTCTACGCAAACACTAAGGAGGCGTACACCTCATCACAACTCCCCCCACTCGGGAGATCGGATCACAACTTGGTTCATCTCCGGCCGGTGTACAAACCCCTAGTGCACAGACAACCTCCGGCCATGCACACTGTGGAGTTATGGTCTGAGGAGACAATGGACACCCTAAAGGGCTGTTTTGAAGCCACCGCCTGGAAGCAGCTCTGCGATCCACATGGTGAGGACATCGATGGCCTCATTCACACCTTCACGGGCTACCTCAGCTTCTGTGTGGACAAATCCGTTCCCACCAAGACCATACGGCGTCACTCAAACAACAAACCCTGGATCAACCCTGAGATAAAAACACTTCTGAGAGAGAAGAAGAGGATCTTCAGGTCAGGGAACAGGGAGATGCTGAAGTCCGTACAGAGGGAGCTGAGGAGAAAGATCAGAGAAGGCAAGGACAGCTTCAGGAAGAAGATGGAGGACAAGCTGCAACAGAGCGACATCAGCGGGGTCTGGAGAAACCTCAAAACCATCTCGGGGCTCCAGAATACCTCCCCCCAGGCCACAGGGGGCAGGGAGTGGGCGAACAACCTGAATCTGTTTTTCAATAGATTTGACCAACCGCCCTCCCCCCTGACTGCACAACAACCACTGCTGCCTCTAAAGAAATCAAGTCCTGCTGCCCACTCCCCACTCCACCAACACCCCCCCACTCCCAACACACAGCCCCCCATCCTGACCCTGACCAGGACCCAGGTGAGGACGGAGCTGAGGAAGATCAAGGCGAGGAAGGCGCCGGGACCGGACGGCATCAGCGCAAAGCTCCTCAAGTCCTGTGCAGACCAGCTGTGTGGGATTGTGACGTATATCTTCAACATGAGCCTGAAACTGGGGAGGGTACCACAGCTGTGGAAAACATCTTGTGTGGTACCTGTACCAAAAACTTCCCACCCCAAAGACCTGAACAGCTACAGACCGGTGGCCTTGACGTCCCACTTGATGAAGACCCTGGAGAGACTGCTCCTTGCTCACCTCCGCCCCCTGGTGGAACCAGCGATGGATCCACTCCAGTTCGCCTACCAGCATGGCATTGGGGTGGAGGATGCGGTGATCTTCCTCCTTCACCGTTCTCTGTCCCACCTGGAGAAGCCCGGGAATATGGTGAGGATCATGTTCTTTGACTTCTCCAGTGCTTTCAACACCATCCAACCGATGATCCTGAAGGACAAGCTGCTGCGCGCAGGGGTGGACCAGCACCTGTCATCATGGATCCTGGACTACCTCACGAACCGGCCTCAGTTTGTGAGAACCCGGGACTGTGTGTCCGACACGATCATCAGTAGCACGGGGGCCCCCCAGGGAACGGTGCTGGCTCCCTTCCTGTTCACTCTTTATACTGCGGACTTCTCACACAACACAACACACTGCCATCTACAGAAGTTCTCTGATGACTCTGCGATCGTTGGCCTCATCTCCAATGGAGATGAAGCTGAGTACAGAGGGCTTATCCAGGACTTCGTGGACTGGTGCCATCGGAACTGCCTCCAGATCAACGCGAGGAAAACTAAGGAGCTGGTGGTGGACTGCCGCAGGCATGGGCAGCCCCTCACAGTACCAGTAAATATACAGGGAACAGACATCGAGATGGTGACATCCTATAAGTACCTGGGTATTCATCTGAACAATAAACTAGACTGGTCACACAATACTGATGCACTCTACAAGAAGGGACAGCGCAGGCTGTTCCTGCTGAGGAGACTCAGGTCTTTTGGTGTACAAGGGGCGCTGCTGAAGTCATTCTATGACACGGTGGTGGCATCAGCCATCACTTTTGGAGTGGTCTGCTGGGGCAGTGGCATTACTGCAGCCGATAGGAAGAGACTGAACAAACTGATTAAGAAAGCTAGCTCTGTCCTGGGGCAGCGCCTTGATCCGATGGAGGAGATAGGAGAGAGAAGGACGGTGGCTAAACTGTCATCTCTGCTGGAGTCCGAGTTCCACCCTATGCAGGACATACTGAATGCACTGAGGAGCTCATTTAGCAGCAGACTACATCATCCCAGGTGCACAACCGAGAGGTTTCGTAGGTCCTTCCTACCAACGGCTGTCAGACTGTACAACCTAAGCAGGGCTGCTCGCAGAGATAGCAAAAAGACGTAACAAACTAATAGTTTTTTGAATGCAAAAGATGCAATAGACTTACACAATGGTCCCCTCCGGCATACAACTAGGAACATACCGGTTGCTATGGAGGGTGAGAATATGTATGGGCACATAATCATACCATGTAGGATAACTAAGTAGACGGTTATGCTGTTTCATTCCATCTAGCAACAATGCTCTGCACTGTGTGTGTTTATATATTTACATATTTATTCCATCTAGCTACAATGCTCAGCACTGGGTGTGTTTATATATTTATATATCTACATATTATTCCATCTAGCTACATTGCTCCGCACTGTGTGTGTTTATATACTTGCATATTTATTCCACCTAGCTGCAATGCTCCGTACTGTGGGTGTTTATATATTTACATATTTATTCCATCTAGCTACAATGCTCTGCACTGTGTGTTCATATATTCATATATTTATTCCATCCAGCTACAATGCTCTGCACTGTGTGTCTGTGTGTGTGTGTGTATATATATATATTTTATAGTAATACGTACATATGTATATTAGCTGCTCTTGCTTGCTTGTTTTTTTCTTGCCTTCTGATTGTTGCTCTGAGTGTTGCTATCCCTGTGCTGTTGCAATCCTGGAATTTCCCCGTTGTGGGACTAATAAAGGCTTATCTTATCTTATCTTATCTTATATGCTCCACAAATATATTACTGTATGTTTATTGTGTGCTTCACATCTCAGGGGAACAAAGGGACTGAGCCTCCTAGAGGTAACAGGAGGGTGTGAGATTTGGCCTTTTGTTTCAAGGAGATGGCCTTGAGAGATTTCTTGACCACCGGAGACTAGGGGGTGGATGGTGTTAAGATTGGGGGAGGTTACATTGTGACTGGGATTAAGCACCATGTGACTGTATGTTTGATTAAACACCATGTGACTGTAGTTTTGATGTCCTGGGTATAAAAGGACAGATGTGAGAAGATTCATCCTCTTTTTCTGCTTTGAAATGTTGGAGTATGTGATTGTGAATAAAGCTGAACCTGAGGAATAAACTCAGTCTCGTTCTTCAACACATCTCCACACTGGTGACCTTACGACGAAGCATGAGCAGAAGTAATTCTCCCGAGCCGGACTCGTCAGAAGCCAGCCTGACGAATGCCGCCACGTTCCAGCTGCCGGACTTCTGGCAGAATAGTCCGCGCTCCTGGTTTAGCGCGGTCGAGGCGCAGTTCAACCTCTGGAGAATCTCGAGAGACGACACAAAGTTCTACCATGTGGTGGCGAAGCTGGACAACCACACAGTCCAGAGGGTGGAGAACCTGGTCAACCACCCACCGGAGAGCGACAAGTACAGCGCATTGAAGGCTGCGCTCATCAGCCACTTCACCCCCTCGGTGCAACAGCGAGCAGAGGGGCTCCTGGCGTTGACGGAGTTTGAGAACGACAGACCCGCAGACCTGATGGTGAAAATGCTGAGGTTGAGAGACTTCGAAGATGACAGCTTTATCTTCGCCCACCTTTTCCTCAGGACCCTACCGCCAGCGGTGAGAGTGACCCTGGCCGGTTCACCTTTGTTGGCCCGGCGAGACTACCACGAGCTGAGCCAGGAGGCGCAACGACTCGTCGACGCCCACAAACGAAGCGCGGTTTTGGCCGCGGCAGCAGAGCTAGGCGCAACGTCCGGAGATGGCATGGGGCCAGAGGCTGCAGCACCAGACTCACCGACAACGGCAGCAGCAAGGGCCAGGCGACACGGAGCGGACGATGTCCTTTGCTTCTACCATCGCCGCTTTGCAGAGAGGGCGCGCAAGTGCATTCCACCGTGCCATTTCAAGCGCTCGGGAAACGCCAAGACCGGGGGTCAGTAGCAGCTGCAGCCCTCGGGGAGGAGAACAAGCTGCTCTACCTGAAGGATGCACGCTCGGGGAGGCATTTCCTCGTGGACACAGGCTCCCAGCTGAGCTTCATCACGCCTTCCTACGCGGACCGGCTGGCGCCTTCCAGTGGTCCCTGGGAGTCAGCAGCGAACGGCTCAGCGATTAAGACCTTCGGTGAGAGGACTCTGCTTCTGTCTTTGCAGGGCCGTGCATTTGAGTGGACTTTTGTTGTAGCGGCAGTCAATTTCAACATGTTAGGGGCTGATTTTTTGTGCTCACATGGTTTATTGGTTGATCTTGCTAACAGACGTCTGGTTAATGCACTCTCCTTTCACTCTATTCCCTGCACAGCTCGAGTGGCCCCGCCAATGTCACAGCTGCAGGTGGTAAGTTCCACACACTGCTCACTCAGTTCCCAGCACTCACGGTCCCAACGTTTTCGGTGACAGTGGCTAAACATGGGGTGGAACATTTTATTACTACCACCGGCCCACCCGTTTTTGCAAAAGCTCAGCGCTTGGACTCAGCTAAACTGACCATAGCGCGCGAGGAGTTCGCCAACCTGGAAAGACTGGGCATCATCAGGCGTTCGAAGAGCCCATGGGCTTCACCGCTGCACATGGTCCCAAAGGCTGATGGCTCGTGGCGACCTTGCGGTGATTTCCGCAGGTTGAATAATGCCACAGCGCACAACCGCTACCCGATCCCGCACATCCAAGATTTTTCGGTTCATTTGGCAGGGGCGCGCATTTTTTCTAAAATAGACTTGGTACGCGGTTACCACCAGGTCCCAGTGCGCGCTGAGGACATACCCAAAACAGTGGTAATAACTCCTTTCGGGCTTTTTGAGTTTTTGCGCATGCCGTTTGGGCTTAAGGGAGCGGCGCAGACGTTCCAACGCATGATGGACGCGGTCCTGCGCGATCTCCCTTTCGTGTTAGTCTACCTGGATGACATTTTGGTAGCCAGCACGTCCGAAGACGAACACGAAAGCCACCTCACAGCAGTTTTCTGGAGGTTGGCAGAGCACGGGTTAATAATCAACCCAGCGAAGTGTCAGTTCAGGGTGGCGCAGATTGATTTTTTGGGGCATCGCGTTTCGCCAGAAGGAGCAGTTCCTCTGCCCGATAAGGTGCGCGCAATAACAAATTTTCCCCAACCACAAACGGTCAAAGCGTTACAGGAATTTTTGGGAATGGTTAATTTTTATAACCGTTTCCTCCCCCGTGCAGCGCAGCTCATGCAACCATTGTATGCTGCACTAAAAAAACAAAAACCCACGAATAAAATCGAATGGTCTCCTGAGCGGGAGCGCGCATTCTCTCAAGTCAAATCAGCCCTGGCAAACGCTGCGTTGTTGGCACACCCAGTCCCAACGGCCAGCATGGGGCTCACTACTGACGCGTCAGGTGTGGCCATAGGGGCGGTCGTTGAACAGTACGTGGCTGGGGCCTGGCAACCGCTCGCGTTTTTCAGCAAAACCTTGCGCGATAGTGAGAGAAAATACAGCGCGTTCGACAGAGTTGTTAGCTCTACACTTGGCCATCCACTACTTCCAGTTCTGGCTGGAAGGACGTCGTTTCACCGCGTTCGTGGACCACAAACCGCTGACTTTCACGATGGCCAAGATTTCAGAACCTTGGTCGGGCCGGCAGCAGAGACAGCTGGCCGTGATATCAGAGTTTACTACCGATATCCAGCATGTGGCAGGTAAATATAACGTAGTGGCAGACTGCCTCTCACGTGCTGTGGTGGCTCCAGGCCCCGTGGGGGCAGACTCTGCAGCCATGGCCGCAGACCAGGGTAGCGACGCGGAAGCGTGCACGGCCCCGGTCCGCGTAGGGATAGATTATGCAGCCATGGCCGCGGAGCAGGTTAGTGACGCGGACGTGCGCGCGCTCCAGTCTAGACCAACAGGGTTAAGGCTGGAGAACAGGGTGCTGCAAGACGGTATGCACCCCTTAATCTGCAATGTCTCCACTGGACGACCGCGTCCGGTTGTACCAGCCGCGTGGCACCGCCGCGTTTTTGACTCGATCCATTCTCTGGCGCACCCGGGGGTGCGCACGTCGGTCAAAATGGTAGGAGAGAAATTTGTATGGCCGTGCCTGCGCAAGCAAGTCAAGGAGTGGGCGACAGCCTGCGTGGCTTGTCAGCGAGCCAAAATACACAAACACACTACAGCTCCCTTGGAGCCTTTTCACATCCCGGCTAAGCGGTTCGATCACGTGCATGTCGACCTCGTAGGCCCCCTCCCACCGTCACAGGGGTGCACACACCTTTTGACAATGGTGGACCGCACCACGCGTTGGCCGGAAGTGGTCCCACTGGCATCAACCACAGCCGAGGAGGTGGTGCACGTGTTTTTAACAGCACGGGTAGCGCGCTTTGGAGTTCCGTCGGACATTACGTCCGACAGAGGTCCTCAATTTGTTTCCGAGCTCTGGTCAGCGATGGCCCGCAGCCTGGGGGTAACGATCCACCGCACTACCGCGTACAACCCGCAGGCTAATGGTTTATGCGAACGTTTCCATAGGTCATTGAAAGCAGCCCTCAGAGCGTCGCTTATGGATGCAAATTGGGTAGACAGGCTACCATGGGTTTTATTGGGGTTGCGTTCTGCTCCTAAAGAGGATTTAAAAGCCTCCCCAGCTGAGTTAGTTTTTGCGCAGCCACTCCGGCTGCCTGGGGAGTTTCTCCCAGATAATCCTGCGCCAGAGTGCCCCCCCGCTCAGCGGTTGCAGAGCGACACGGGATCGAGCACGCTTCCTGGCCCGGTTCATCACAGCTTCCCGCGCGTTTTTGTGCCTAAAGCTTTAAAAAATGCGGAGTTTGTTTTTGTCAGACATGATGCCCATCGCCCAAACTTGCGACTGCCTTATGATGGACCATTTAGAGTGCTGGAAACAGGAGAGAAGCATTTTTTGCTAGATTTGGGAGGCAGAAAGGAAGTGATTGGCATAAACAGGCTCAAACCCGCTTTTGTGATGTCTGACGAGGCTGTGCAGTTGGCGAGGGCCCCCCAGCGCAGCAGACCCCCTAGAGGGCATTCCCCAGAATACCCACAGAGATTGACTAACAGTTCTAACCCACAGGCAGCAGCCCCACAGCAGGAGGACACTGCGGAGGCAGTAAAGCCGGCTTACAGCAAATACGGCAGAAGACTAAGGCCTAAGCGGCATGTGGATTGATATGTAGTGATTTTATTATGACATGCATCTTTAGTTATGATTGTTCCATCTTAGACGTTTGGGGGGGGGTGTCATGTGGGGCACATATGTTGGTTTCATATGCTCCACAAATATATTACTGTATGTTTATTGTGTGCTTCACGTCTCAGGGGAACAAAGAGACTGAGCCTCCTTGAGGTAACAGGAGGGTGTGAGATTTGGCCTTTTGTTTCAAGGAGATGGCCTTGAGAGATTTCTTGACCACCGGAGACTAGGGGGTGGATGGTGTTAAGATCGGGGAAGGTTACATTGTGACTGGGATTAAGTACCATGTGACTGTATGTTTGATTAAACACCATGCGACTAGGTTTGATGTCCTGGGTATAAAAGGACAGATGTGAGAAGATTCATCCTCTTTTTCTGCTTTGGAATGTTGGAGTATGTGATTGTGAATAAAGCTGAACCTGAGGAATAAACTCAGTCTCATTCTTCAACACATCTCCACAATATCAATTTAATTAATTTATCAATTTAATAACAGTCTCTAAATAACAACGGACAAGAAATGTATTCTAGCATTGGTAGCAACTGTGGATGCAAAATATGGTGACACGGAAAATAGGAGTCTGAGTACAAACTAGTATCGGTGTCCTACGTCCCGTCCTTCCTTAATTCTGATTGGCTGCTTAGAAAGGTCTGACACTAATGAGCTCAGCTGCAGTCTGAAAAGTTGAAATTTTTTCAATTCTGAGTGCCGCGACAAAAAGCGGCCATTGCCGAGGGCACTCAGCGTTGTAGACTCTGGACTACATACAGAACGAAAATAGTTGCCTCCAGTAGAAAAAAATGCATTTGGTGGACACGCAGCCTAATTTGGAACAGTGCATTTTGAGTTTTGTTTTTGCAAAAAAATGATTATCATTGGAAGGTTTGTTCAATAAAATTTGAATTATGCTCCAACGGTTGATGACTTGAAAATTATACTGTCATTTGCATTGACTATTTAGGAAAATCAGAGACAAACATCATTTGTATAATAATTTGGAACGCGGTGTAAAGGTCCTCCATTATAATGGGGTACTCACTGGTGACTGCCTGTTAATTGGTCAAGGCTTAAATGTGGAAAAATAATTTGTCTACCTTTAGCAGGGCCATTTCTAGCTTTTTGGAGGCCCTGCACGATTGTTTTTGTAATGGGAAAGCATTCAAACCCTTTAAAATGAGGGAGAAATGTCTTCACTTCCAAATAAAAAATGTAATTTTATAGAGCAGAAAAAATTAACCCATTGCTGATGGATAAAAATTTAACATGCTGTGGGCGGTTCGGTTAACCCCCACAACAGATTAAGGACACTCAGCTCTCTTCTCTCGGTTTTTCCCGCTGCACTACTGAGATGTAATGTGCCATTCATGTATTGTGATGCAATGTGCCATGCATGTATTGTGATGCAATGTGCCATGCATGTATTGTGATGCAATGTGCCATGCATGTATTGTGATGTAATGTGCCATTCATGTATAGTGTTCATGCGTCCTGTCCTTACTGTGACCTAGAGACAGATCAATATGTAGATGTGCCTTGTAACCTTTTTGTCCTGCACCTGGAGCAGAGGCTAGCAAATCTGCCTATTGTTATGTAGGTCTTACAAATGCAAATGTCTCATGCCTGTTCTGCAGTCCCTTTGATCGTACCAACTGCTGTGATCTGCTTTGATGTATTGTCTGAGTTGGGTATAAATACTGCACAGGTTCTGTAACTCGCTCTCTCAATCTCACTTCTGCAACTGCTGCTGCTGGACACACACCGTGTGTCCCCTCTTCACTGAGAGCCGTGGGCTCGCTCCCGGTGCGCATGCACGGCGCCGGGAACGGAGCTCGTGACGGCGGTATGATTTAATAAACTCTACTTAAAATCACAGCATCGCCTATATTTTATCATCCGCCACACTGGTGACCCCGAAGACGCACACGCTTTGTGTGACGCAACCTTCTGGTCTGGACATCCACGCTGAACCGGCCGAGGGACACAAGACGTCTCCTCCCTCTCGCCGCCCCAACGCACCATGACCTGAAGGCAGAAAGGAACACGCTGCCAGTGAACGCTTCACTGGCGACCCCGATCATGCACACGTTTGTGCAAAGCAACCTTCTGATCTGGACAGCTGCACTGGTGACCCGTTCTTCATGATGAGATCTGCACGTCTGAGATCTGCACATCCACACTGGACCGGCCGCGCTCGCAGCTCCTCCACACGAGAGCGCAGGCACCTCGTCCCTTCTCCACGACGGCAACCTCCAGGGCCGGCGGAGGACGCAGCGCGTGGACCTGAACGCACCACGGCTGAGCGGTGCCAAAGATCGTTTATTCCCTCCTACCGCTCCAACGCATCTGCACGAGCCTGAGAGACAAAAGATCGTCTATTTCCTCCCACCGCTCCAACGCACCATGGCCAAGCTGCAGCCACAGCTCAAACCTGGATTTTATCGGCGCCGTCTGCGCCGATCTCCACCAAGATTCTGCACCATGGTTCTCCTCTCCAGCTGGCCCACCCATGCACGGAGCCCCCGCGCACGCACCGGGGAGTTACGAGGACGGCGCATCACGCACGGGACAAATATGGCTCTTCTGACCGCTTTCCTTCTGCTGCACACAGGCCCTTCAGGGCTGCTCGTTCACCTGAGGCACGCAAGCAATTTGTTCACAGGATTTACTGATGGTCTCAGCCACGGCGCACAAAGGGATTTCAGCCGTCAGCTGTTCCCGGGGGTTTTAGGGTTGCTCCTGCACCTAAGTCAACACGCCAGTCCCTCTGCTTTTGTTCCCTTTTTTTTTTTCTTACAGCCGCTACGCAGCCTCGCCGCTCCTGTTTTCTTCATGGCCACGAGAGGAACCAGAGACTAATTTTTCTTCTTGTGGACCTCTGCACGTTCAATGGGACAGCCCTTCGACATCGCGGACCCACAAGCAATTTTTGCGCGGCTCGGACGAGTTCACCGTCCCCCTGCCGGCATTTACTACCCCCCTCCTCCCTCCCCCTCCGCCTGCAGCGAGCTTCTCCCACAGCTCACTCCCATAGAGGGATTATCGAGGTCTCGGCCCCCTGCCGTGCCCTCTGGGGGGGGGAGCGTGTGGGCGGTTCGGTTAACCCCCACAACAGATTAAGGACACTCAGCTCTCTTCTCTCGGTTTTTCCCGCTGCACTACTGAGATGTAATGTGCCATGCATGTATTGTGATGCAATGTGCCATGCATGTATTGTGATGCAATGTGCCATTCATGTATTGTGATGTAATGTGCCATTCATGTATAGTGATACCAACTGCTGTGATCTGCTTTGATGTATTGTCTGAGTTGGGTATAAATACTGCACAGGTTCTGTAACTCGCCCTCTCAATCTCACTTCTGCAACTGCTGCCCCTCTTCACTGAGAGCCGTGGGCTCGCTCCCGGCGCGCATGCACGGTGTGCATGCATGGTGCCGGGAGCGGAGCTCGTGACGGCGGTATGATTTAATAAACTCTACTTAAAATCACAGCATCGCCTATATTTTATCATCCGCCGCAATGCTGGAAATTTATATGGGAAAAAAAAAGAAAATTTATAAGTAAAAAATTGCAAATTTACATGAAAAAGGTTGCAAAATTACAATGAAAAACATCAAATTTAAATGTCACAAATTCACTAAAAAACTTAAATATAAAATTTAAGAGAAAAAAGTGGCAAATATACAAGAAAAAGTCAAACTTACAAGAATAAAGTTGAATATTTACAAGAAAAAGTTGCAAATTTCTGAGAAAAAGTAAAGAATTTGAGAAAAGTTGCAAATTTTATGAGGGAAAGTTGCAAAATTACGCTTAAAAGGTTTACAGATTTACAAAAAAAAAAAAAAAAAATTTGAGGAAACCAGGAGTGATATTTCTCAAGACCGTTGATCTCATCTCACTGAGCAAAAACAAAACCTCCCAAACACGTTCAAACAAGCTTTGTGTTGCAAGACTTAAAAAACAGAAACAAAATGGAATAAATATTTTTTATTCAGTAAGATCATCGTGATCCTGCTGTAGAGAACAATGTCTTGCTCAGGTCATATATACATTTAAGCAGTTTATAATGTTGAACTTTAACAGCATGGATACTTTATAAGGTGTGTGAGTACCTTTCAACTATGACACTTGTTCTAAGCACACTTGGAAAAAAATAGGCTTCAAGTAAAATATTACTTTCTCAAACTTGAAGATTATGTACAGTATTACACACGTTTATGAAATCCACAGGAGTATGTAACAAAAATGTTTATTATGGTAAAATAAAACAAGCTAAAAATTCACGAGTCAGCATAAAGTGTGGCGCTGACCTCAGGATGTTGGAGAGAATCAAAAATTGATATCTACAAAATTTTCTGGAACTCTAGTAATAAAACCAAAAGAAATAGGATGATTCATTTGAAGTAACAGGGCAATGTTAATTTTTTTTTTTTTTTTTTTTTTTACAATTTGGTATGAGGTGGCAAAAAGGACAAAAGCTGACCCTGGGTTGGTCTATGATAGAGACGGAAGCATGTATAAAGAAAGCTTTATTACCATCACAGCAATATTGCAAAAAAAAAAAAAAGACACCATTATGAAATATTCTGCAAAATTGTTTAATATATATAATTATCAACTGCAGTTTTATTTTGTGATTAGCATTTTAATCACTTTATTATTTCAGTTCAAAATATGACTCTTTGTATTGAATAATCTTTTCAGTGTTTGGAAAATATTAAATGAAAGAGTATGAATTACATATTTGAAAACAAGTCATAATTTTATCCGTAACGGGTAAAATATTAAAAAAAAAAAAAAAAATACCACGGACTATGTACCAGACAGACATTTTAAATCAACGGACCAGACGAGCATGGATTTAAACCAAGTAGAAGCTACACAAAATAATCTTCACATAATGCAATAGTCAATAGTTTTAAACAAAAAATAAGGTACTATTTATGGGTTATATATTTTAAAATGAGTCAGTTTTATCCACAAAGTTATCTCGGATTCTCATTTAATATTTTCCAATTATTAAAAAACATGTCTCATTGCAGAGTCATGCCTTGAACGTTAAAGTTATTAGTTTTTTAAAAATAAAATAATAGTAATCACCAAGTTGACAATGAACTTGTTCAAGGGTGCCATGTATTTAATAGTATTTAACATTTCTGTCATGGTAACAGTTTTATTTAAACCTCTCGCACATGCATTTTTGGGTTACCTTTTGTACATTATGGTGTTTTATAAATTTGTTCATCAAAGCAACACTACGCAAGATTTTCACTTTATAATAAAGGTTCCAAATCATTCTAAAGACATATCAACCTTTGACCAGGTGACTGTCACTTCCACTGTAGCCTGACTGCATCACCTGCAACAGAACTTTCCTCTTCTTGACTGGAACACTGAGACAACTTCAAATGGCTCGCTTTTACAACCCAAGTCCCATTAGCCATTCACAGGCCACCTACTACCAAAACACCCAGTGACTGACTATTGGGACTCGGCATGTATAAGGTGCCAGTTGTAGCCTTTTCACTGTTCCTACCAGGGACGGGAAAGTTACATAATGGCCTTTTAAAGGAGCTTCATTTCAAAGAGACCCAGCTGTTAAAAACAGGAAGATGCTTTAATGGAACCAAGAACAAAGACAAATAGAATATATCTACACATTTAAATGGAATGACAGTTTGTGGGAATCTACCTCTGATCCAATTAAAATCTCTCCCTTTAACCTGAGTTCAGACATTTTCAAAACAACTACACACATCACTGCATTAAAACAACAGAAATACAAATGAAAAGCACACTTAAAAAAAATCAAAATACACATCACATTTAATTACTGAAGGCACCCTGTGTACGCCACTTTTTAAAACATCTGTTCAGGGACTAAGTTTAAAAAAAAAAAATAATAAAAAAAATCACAAGTTTCCTCAGCGTACAACACGACCAACATCACCGACCACCGCAACATGGGTCACAGGGCAGCAGGACGGAGGTTAGATAGGCTTGGTGGTGCTGTTGTAGACCAGATGGTCCCGGTCCTCGAATGTGGAAATGGGGACAGCACCGACGGGCGTGCGGTACTGCTGAGACTTCTTCCTTCCCTTAAAGAAGCAGTACAGCACGATGCCCAGCAGGATGAGGATAGCTAAACCCAGGATGACTGCTATAGCTAAAATACCTGTAAAATTAAATAAATGTTATCTTGGTGGATGCCAGAGCAAAGAAAATATAACTACTGTATGTTGTAAAGTGATATGAGAAGGTGGAACTCTTACAGCTCTAATGAAATGAGAATAGGACTGACTAATCAGTCTATCGCCAAAGGAACAAAATACCTTTCTTTAGATGCATCTTAATGAAAGAAATTATACTTAAGTAAAAGCAGCAAAACCTAATGAAATTCATTATTCAAATATAAGTAAGAGTAGTCAAAGAAATTACTTGAGTACAAGAATGATGGTACCTACTAAAAACATTACTACACACATTTACTTTTTGCTCTTAACTTCAAAAATTTTGATATTTTCAACCTATTTTCACAGAAATTTGCAATTTCTTTAAATTAACTGTTTTCTTGCACATTTGAGACTTTATTTTCATGATTTTTAAAAATAAATGTGATACACATCTCTTGTAAATTCATGACACTTTTCTAAATTAGTGTTTTGCGACTTTTTCATATAAATTATAAAGTTTTTACACAAAAGTATAGTCAAATTGGAAAGAGGAAACTTTACTCTGAATTGGAGTGGAGAAACAACAGATCAGTTATGGAAAGGTAAGGGCAAGACGCTGTGTAATTTTAACACAACATAAACTATAATATTAATAACATTGTGAATAAAAAGTAGAGCAAAATATGATAAAACTGATATTGCTCAGCCCCAGAAAAGACCCATAAAGCATCACCTATGCATACCTGTTTGGCTGTCAGCCACTCTGGCTTTGGGTCCTATAATAAATATGTCTTTCTCTGAAATAAAGCAGACGACAAAATATACTGTAAGTAGGGGTGTGTAATATATCAAATATATTTGATGTATCAATATAAATGTCCATGTGAGATATAAAATGTCTATACTGTGACCATCAAGTATTTCAGTTTGGTGCTTGTCTCCTCTCACAGAGACGGCACTGTGCTGCTGCACACTACCACACCTCTTCAGAAAAAAATGACCCTCCAGGGTGCATGTGCATTTTTAAATGGAGAGGAGGAAGAGAGACTTCACTGTTGTCCTCAGGAAATTCCATTTGCACAGTTGTGCATTCAGGTATGTACTATGCCACAGGTGTCAAACTCATTCCATGGAGGGTCAAGACCCTGCAGGTTTTACCTCCACCCAGTGTCTTCAACAGGTGATTTCTCTGAATTTCTTCCTACTGATTGCTGATCAGTGAAAACACCTGCTGAAGAGACTGGGTGGAAGTAAAACCTGCAGGGTCTTGGCCCTCCATGGAATGAGTTTGACACCCCTGTACTATGCTATAAATGTTTTATGGCAGTGACTTGTGAGGCAGCGGTCGGACTGTCCAATGTGTCCCCCACCTCACTGCTCCAAACTGCAGCTCAGGAATTAAGACTCGCTCTAGTCCCAGCCTCAAAGATGCTACTCGGACTGCAGCATCTTCAAGCTCCGTGAACTGTGGTCATTGCTAAGAACTGAGAGAAATGGATTGCCCGCCAGACTCGAAGCACACCTGTTTTGAAGCACACAAAATGGGAAAGCCAGATGAAGATCAACAGTATTGATTACACCAGCATGTCTGAGGGAGTCTGCACCCTATTTTACTGTTGGTATGATGTTCCTTTTCCCAAAAGTCTTGGGGATCATCAAGATGTTTTCTGGCAAAACTGAGACAAGCCTTCATGTCATTTTTGCTCAGCGGTGGTTTTCGTCTCGGAACTCTGCCATGCAGGCCATTTTTGCCCAGTTTCTTTCTTACGGTGGAGTCATGAACACTGACCTTAACTGAGGCAAGTGAGTCCTGCAGTTCTTTGGATGTTGTGGGGTCTTTTGTGACCTCTTGGAGGAGTCATCGCTGCACTCTTGGGGTAATTTTGGTCGGCCGGCCACTCCTGGGAAGGTTCACCACTGTCCCATGTTTTCGCCATTTGTGGATAATGGCTCTCACTGTGGTTCGCTTGAGTCCCAAAGCTTTAGAAATGGCTTTATAACCTTTTCCAGACTGATAGAACTCAATTACTTTGTTTCTCATTTGTTCCTGAATTTCTTTGGATCGCAGCATGATGTCTAGCTTTTAAGAATCTTTTGTTCTACTTCACTTTGTCTCGGCAGGCCCTATTTAAGTGATTTCTTGATTGAGAACAGGTGTGGCTGTAATCAAGCCTGGGTGTGGCTAGAGAAATTAAACTCAGTTTCCAAAGATGTGATAAACCACAGTTAATTTATGTTTTAACGGGGGGGGGGGGGCAGCAATCACTTTTTCACACAGGGCCATGTAGGTTTGGAATTTTTTTTCCCCTTAATAATAAACACCTTCATTTAAAAACTGCATTTTGTGTTTACTTGCGTTATCTTTGTCTAATATTTAAATGTGTTTGATGATCGGAAACATTTAAGAGTGACAAACATACAAAAAAGAGAACTCAGAAAGGGGGCAAACACTTTTTCGCACCACTGTATCAACAACACCCAGAAACACCACCGGTTGCTCTGGGCCCAAGCTCATCTGAGGACTGACGCAGAGTGAAAGAGTGTGCTGTGGTCTGATGAGTCCACATCTCAAATCGTCTTTGGAAATCATGAACGTCGTGTCCTCTGCGCTAAAGAGGGAAAGGATCATCCAGATTGTTATCAGCGCAAAGTTCAAAAGCCTGCATCTGTGCTGGTACGGGGGTGTGTTAGTGCCCATGGCATGGGTAACTTGCACATCTGTGAAGGATACCATTAATGCTGAATGGTACATATAGATTTTGGAGCAACATCCTTTTCAGGGACGTCCCTGCTTATTTCAGCAAGACAATGCCAAGCCATATTCTGCACATGTTACAACAGTGTGGCTATGTAATAAAAGAGTGTGGCTGCCTGCAGTCCATACCTGTCTCACATTGAAAATGTGTGGCGAATTATGAAGGGCAAAATACGACAACAGAGACACCAGACTGTTGAGCAAATGAAGTTGTACATAAAGCAAGAAGGGGAAAGAATTTCACCTACAAAGCTTCAATAATTAGTATGCTCAGTTAATAAAACCCTCACCGAGTGTTGTTAAAAGGAAAGGTGATGCAACACAGTGGTAAACATGCCCATGTCCTGACTTTTTTGGAACATGTTGCAGGCATCAAATTCAAAATAAGATAAGATAAGCCTTTATCAGTCCCACAATGGGGAAATTCCAGGATTGCAACAGTACAGGGATAGCAACACTCAGAGCAATAATCAGAAGGCAAGAGAAAAACAAGAGCAGCGAGTATGCATATGTACATATAAATATAAATATATATATATAGACACACAGTGCGGAGCATTGTAGCTAGATGGAATAAATATATAAACACACAGTGCAGAGTATTGGAGCTAGATGGAATAAATATATGAGTATATAAACACAGTGCGGAGCATTGTAGCTAGATGGAATGAAACATCATAACCGTCTACTTAGTTATCCTACATGGTATGATTATGTACCCATACATATTCTCACCCTCCATAGCGACCGGTATTTTCCTAGTTGTATACTGGAGGGGACTATTGTGTAAGTCTATTGCGTCTTTTGCATTCAATACTATTAGGTTGTCACGTCTTTTTGCTATCTCTGCGAGCAGCCCTGCTTAAGTTGTACAGTCTGACAGCCGTAGGTAGGAAGGACCTGCGAAACCTCTCGGTTGTGCACCTAGGATGATGTAGTCTGCTGCTAAATGAGCTCCTCAGTGCATTCAGTATGTCCTGCATAGGGTGGAACTCGGACTCCAGCAGAGATGACAGTTTAGCCACCATCCTTCGCTCTCCCATCTCCTCCACTGGGTCAAGGTGCTGCCCCAGGACAGAGCTAGCTTTCTTGATCAGTTTGTTCAGTCTCTTCCCATCGGCTGCTGTAATGCCACTGCCCCAGCAGACCACTCCAAAAGTGATGGCTGATGCCACCACCGTGTCATAGAATGACTTCAGCAGCGCCCCTTGTACACCAAAAGACCTGAGTCTCCTCAGTAGGAACAGCCTGCGCTGTCCCTTCTTGTATAATGTGTGAATATTTGGAAAAAAAAAAGTTTATCAGCTAGAACAGTAAATATCTTGTCTTTGTAGTATAGTCCGTTGAATATAGGTTGAAAGGGATTTGTAAATCATTGCATTCTGTTTTAATTGACATTTTACACAATGTCCCAACCTCACTGGAATTGGGGTTTGTATATTGTATATTATGATATAGAATAATTATGTCATGACAAACTTATTGGGCCATATTGCCCAGCCTAACTATAAGGAATGTCTTTATAATCATGATATACCAAAATATCCCTTTAATAAATGTAAGCGTGAACTGTTTTGACATCATCAAAAGTGGACAGCTCAAATTATGTCTTCATATACAACTGGATTTCTGAAACATGTCCAAGCAGCAGGCGATTTGATGCTTTTTAAAAAAATGGAGTAATATAGGGGTTGGGGGGCAGGGTGGAGGGTGGTCACTTAGCAGAAGGGGGATGTATTTGGGTCATTTTGCTAACAAGGGGGATAGCAAGAACCCCCCCCCCCCCCCCAAATCACCTACTGCATCCAAGTGTGGGTAAATTTAAACTCTTTTTTTGCAGGGTAAACACTAGTTCTATACCCAAACATTTGATTATAAAGATATTATTTTTTTATTCATTAGATGGTATTCAAACTTAAAATTCTGTATTGAGATAGTTGTATACATTTCTAACTATGCAGTTTTGGTCAAGATAAATTACCATTGTAAAAAACAGTTTTGTTTTGACTTTAAAAACTTAAACTTGAAAAAGTTTAAAGTTATAAGTGTAGTGCCACTTAAAAATACAAATTATCACCTGGGATCAGAACTCCACAACTGCTATTCATAACAATCTTTGTGCACATTATGACATGCAAAACATAGAGGTTGTTTTTTGTGTATTTTGGCCGAAAATCACACCCTAAAATCTCAGGTTCTAAAAAGGAGAGATAACATGAGAACCCTAAAAACCTATTTTACAGCTCTTCAAGAACCAGCTATAATAATATAGTCCATTCCCACTGACTTCTATTATGTCTGTGTATCTTATGTAAAGTATTCTGAGATGATTATGGATTTGTGATGCAAACTGGGTGTAAATTTCTCAGAAACTGATGTGAAAATGCCCAACCAAACCCACCTGTTATCCCTTCACATATCCGCTCACACGAGTCTTTATCTTCAAATCTGTTCTCATTTCCCTCACATCCGCCGTAGTTGAAACGAGAGCACTGCTTACTGTGGGGGGAATAGTACCACTTAGTGACACCATTCCTGCAGGTTCCTGGGGAGGGAGGCGCTGTGCAGCGAACTGGGAATGACATTAAACCACCAGTGAGGTTAGGCAGAATGCAAAAGTCATCAACAACTTAGTCACTGACTTTTGTTTCTAGACACAGCCAACAACTACAAAAAATAATAAAACATTTAAATAGTCAAACTGATTAAAAAAAACTACTACAGTTAACAATTAAACTATTTAAATGTTTGATTGATTGATTTGATGTAAACTAGACTTCCAACTGTATCTCTTGAAACATTCAGTGCCTTTGCTATTTTTTTGTATCCTTTTCCTTGTTTGTGCAAAGCAATGATCTCTTCTCTGAACTTTTTTGGACAACTCTATTGGCTTAGCCATATTTCTAACATACACTCAAACGTCACCATCAGTAGTCCAGGTATTTGAGGTGTTCTAGCTCAAGCACACCTGATGCAATTAAACCCTTGATTGGTTACATCAGGTGTGTTTGAGACCACACTATTTACAAATGTGTGCTCTTATAAGGAATTCTGTTCAGGAGGTTGAATATTTTTGAGACTGCAGTAGTCACTGAAAATAGGATTAAGTGTTGAATTTGGATAAAATCCTTGTGATATTACTTTTATCTAACTTTAAACTGTTCTTGTGTAATTTGTTTATTGCAAACACCTGACAAGAGCACTCTGAGGCAAGTGCAATAACCCCCGCCTCAGTTTTCTTTGAAGATCTCAATACTTACTGACAGAGCAGTTTTCAAGTTTTCAATATAATTACTGTGGCAGAACCAAATTATAATAAGCCCACCATCCATGAATCAGAATCAGAATCAGAATCAGGTTTATTGCCATTGTTCATGTAGTACACAAACTAGGAATTTGTCTCGGTACAATGCTGCAACATTAAACATGATAAGATAAGAGAAATAAACTATACATGTAATAAAGTGTAGGATAAGATTAAGTGATACTGGTCAACAGTTAAAATATATATTAGCCAGCAGCAGATACTGTGGAGAACTATATAGTGCAGTCGGTAATGCAGGAAGAAAACAGTGATGATTGACATGAGTCTGGTTGAGCTGCTGTACATGGTGCACGAGAGTCACTTAGTGTTCAGCAGTCTAATGGCAGAGGGGAAGAAGCTGTTCATGTGACGGGAGGTTTTAGTCTGGATGGACCGAAGTCTTCTACCAGAGGGGAGGGGGGCAAACAGTACATGACCAGGGTGTGAGGGATCGGCTATGATCCGGCCAGCACGCCTCCGGGTCCTGGAGATGTACAGATCCTGGAGAGATGGGAGCTTGCAGCCGATCACCTTCTCAGCAGTGCGCACAACGCGCTGCAGCCTTAGTCTGTCCCTGGCAGTGGCTCCTGCGTACCACACGGTTATGGAGGTGGTGAGGATGGACTCGATGATGGCTGTGTAGAACTGCACTAACATCTTGGTGGGTAGCTTGAGCTTCCTCAGCTGCCGCAGGAAGAACATCCTCTGCTGGGCTTTTTTGATGAGTGAGCTGATGGTCAGCTCCCATTTGAGGTCCCTGGTGATGGTAGTGCCTAGGAAGCGGAAGGAATCAGCAGTGGTGATGGGAGAGCCTGAGAGGGTGAGGGGGGGCAGAGGAGTAGTGACTTTCCTGAAGTCTACAATCATCTCCACTGTCTTCAGAGCGTTCAGCTGCAGGTTGTTATTGCTGCACCAGGACGCCAGCTGGGCCACCTCTCTCCTGTAGGCGGACTCGTCGCCGTTGGAGATGAGCCCGATGAGGGTGGTGTCGTCCGCAAACTTGATCAACTTGACAGACTGGTGGCTGGAGGTGCAGGAGTTGGTGTAAAGGGAGAAGAGTAGGGGGGAAAGTACACAGCCCTGGGGTGATCCGGTGCTGATGCTAGTATAGTCTGAGACAGTCTTTCCCAGCCGCACATGCTGCCTCCGGTCCGTCAGGAAGTCGATGATCCACCTGCAGAGGGAGTCAGGCACGTTGAGCAGGGACAGCTTGTCCCGGAGCAGAGCGGGGCGGATGGTGTTGAATGCGGAGCTGAAGTCCACAAACAGGATCCTGGCGTAGGTTCCCGGGGAGTCCAGGTGCTGCAGGATGGAGTGGAGGGCCAGGTTGACTGCATCGTCTACAGACCTGTTGGCTCGGTAGGCAAACTGCAGCGGGTCCAGGAGAGGGGTGGTGATGGACTTGAGGTGGGACAGGACCAGGCGCTCAAAGGACTTCATGACTACAGAGGTGAGCGCTACAGGTCTGTAGTCATTAAGTCCAGTGATCCGTGGCTTCTTGGGGACAGGGATGATGGTGGAGGATTTGAGGCAGGACGGCACGTGGCATAACTTAAGGGAGGTGTTAAAAATGTCTGTGAATACAGGAGCCAGCTGTTTCGCACAGAGTCTCAGGGTGGAGGGAGACACGCCGTCTGGGCCGGGGGCCTTGCGCGGGTTCAGTCTGGAGAACTGTTTGAGCACATCCTGCTCACTGATGATAAGGGGAGGGGGGGAGGTGGGGGGGGGGGTGCCTTAAATGAAGTAGGGAATGTGGAGGCTGTGGAGCTGGAGGGAGGGGGGGAGTTGGACACAGATGACGAGGTGTCAAAACGGGCATAGTGTTGGGACAGTCTCTGACAAAGGGCTTTGTCATCCTGACCTTTAGGAGCCTGAGGCCGATAGTTGGTGATCTGCCTCAGTCCTCTCCACACGGAAGCCGAATCATTAGCAGTGAACTGCTGCTGGAGTCTCTCTGAGTACACAGATTTAGCCCTCTTCAGCTCTCTGTTAAACCGGTATTTAACCTCCCTGTAGCAGTCCCTGTCTCCACTTTTCAGCGCTGCTTCCTTCTCCTTCCTGATCTGTCTGAGCTTAGCTGTGAACCAGGGTTTGTCATTAGAGTAACTCACCCTGGTGCGTGATGGAAGAATATACAACCCATCGTTGTAAGTCAGGATCCCAAGGTGAACTCGTGAAGCAAGTTTGGTGACCCTAGAGGGCTTTACACGTTCTATAGTAAGAGAGCTCCGGGAGTGCCAACCTTGACCTTTGACCTTTTGACCCCAAACCTGTAGTCTCAGGTTACGGTCTCAGAGTGAACCTATATACCAGGTTTGGTGACCCTAGCTTTCTTTGTTGTTGAGATATACTTTATAAGGCATTTTAATGTTGACCTTTGACCTTGTGATCCCAAAACTACAGTCACACTTCAGGGTCTCGGGGTAAAACTGTGCACCAAGTTTGGTGGCCCCAGCTTTACTTGTACAGTAATAAGACATAAGGAATGTTAACCTTGACCTTTGGACCCCAAACCCATAGTCAGAGGTCAGGATCCCAAGGTGAACCTGTGTAGTAAGTTTGGTGACCTTAGCTTTCTTTGTTGTTGCGATATACTGTAGTTTATAAGCTATATTGATGTTGACCTTTGACCTTGTGATCCCAAAACCATAGTCACACTTCAGGGTCACAGGGTGAACCTGTGTACCAAGTTTAGTGACCATGACTTTACTCATTGTACAGTAATAAAGCATAGGGAATGTTAACCTTGACCTTTGATCTTTTAACCCCAAACCCATAGTCAGAGGTTAGGATTCCAAGGTGAACCTGTACACCAGGTTTGGTGGCCCTAGCTTTATGCGCTGTACAGTAATAAGGCATAAGAAATGTTAACCTTGACCTTTGACCCCAAACCCATAGAGTTCAGGTTTGGTGGCCCTAGCTTTACTTGTTTTATAGTAAAAGTAAATGTAGCATTTACCGTAGTGCAACTGCAATGTTAACTTTGAACGTTTGACCCCCTGATCCCAAACCCATAGTTAGGTGAGGGTGTAAGTTGTCCAAGATTTGTATTAGATACAACTACTGTATCGATTTGAAAAGCCTACATAATGGGGAGTCACGTGGGTATGCCGAACAAGATGGCGGCACACTAATTTAGCTCTTCTCACCCTGTCCACCAAACTGTTTTATACCTGACTATTTGCTACATTCCTCAAACAAACCAGCTTCAGTCAGTGCCTGTATGTTTGTTTAAGCTGCCCGGTGATAGTTTTTGAGTCCAAATGACTTCTAAGGGAGGACACACAGGCCGCGTATCTACCAGGAAAAGTTCCAGCCATGTGGAGGAAGCTGCCATACCCACTTTAAAACCCAATACACAGGACGCCGAGCCAAGGAACATGGAGACTATGTTTGCTGAAATTACCAAAATAAGCATGACGCTTCAGGTGGTCGCAGCAGATACCTCAACCATTAAAGCTACAACTATGGAGCTAAAGAATGCAGTGAACAACATACATGAGAGGTTGGAGGAGATGGCGGTACGGATTTCTAAACTGGAAGATACAGTAGACCCACTAGTGAACAACAATGAAGCCCGCGATAAAAAGATGGAAATATTACAGAACCGCCTACAGGAGCTGGAAAACCACTCTACGAGAAATAATGTGAGACTTGTAGGTTTGAAGGAAACATACGGAACAAACGGCACGATGGAAACGTGTGTGAAGAAAATCTTATGTAAAGGGCTCGGCATTGATGTGGACGGAGAATTTGAGGTGGAGAAAGCACACCAGACTGCGGCCCCCAGACCTGCCGGGGACCAGCCGCCCAGACCGGTGCTCATTAGATTTCTACGACAATCAGCGAGGGAGAAAGTGATCACTATGGCGAGAGAGAAACGCGGAATAAAATGGGAGAATCTGAAATCATCTGTGTTCCCGGATGTTGCTAGAGAATTGGCGCTAAAGAGGAAAACTTTCACGGCAGTGACGAAATCTCTGCAGCTCCATAACGTAAGATACAAGCTGACATATCCAGCTACGTTGCGCTTTACATGGGAAGGGAAGACCTGCAGCTTTACCGATGCAAGGGTTGCTGAACAATATATCGAGGAGAATTTTACTAGGCATGAATGAATCTGTATACCATTATGCATATAGCGTGGACCAATGACATTCAATGGATAATAGATTTAATATGTTGTTGAATTGGTGTGGGGAGGGGGGGTGAGGATTTAGTTTTGTGCCGCCTGAGCCAAGGCCAGAGGAGACACCTAGTGGCCGGGTGAGCGATATTCCACGGTCCAAGATTTTTTTGTTTTTGTTATTGTTTTATATTTTTGAGTTGTTACTAAGGAGCAGGGACCTTAGGCCCCTGTTAATGTCGTTTGAAGCGCATTTAAGTTTTTATTATTTTTGGTTCTTACCTCAGATGTTCAGAGGTATTCAGTTCAAAAATGTTCAAGTCTATATTAATATGTGTTTTGATAAGGGTATGGTACGGACTGAAATAACTAGGGAAATAACTGCTAGTATTATCACAAGGAAGATGCAAGTTTTAAAGTGGGATATTGGCTATAGTAGGACATCAGGTAGCCAGTCCCCTATCATGTACAGTGGAGCAAAAAAGTATTTAGTCAGCCACCAAAGGCCCTTTTCCACTAGCCTCACTTAGCCCTACACCGCACCACTCAGCCCGCGTTTGAGCATTTTCCATTAGCCCCAGCACCGGTTAGCAGGTACTTTTTTCGTACCTGATCCAGGGCAGGGTCTAACCGGGCTGAGTAGGGCTGTGATATGACTTTAAGAGACTGGTCGCCGCTGATTGGTCAGGTCGTAACGTCACGAAAGTGACTTTTTCTGCTAAATTTACTCCATGACCGCCATTTGTAATTGTTCAGCCAGTGAACACAGTGCACCCCTTTAATACGGTATATTATATTAATATACTAACTAACTAACTAACCTGCACTTATATAGCGCTTTTCTAGTCACAAAGACCACTCAAAGCGCTTTCATTAATACTAACCCTCTATTCTAAGGGCCTATAGGAAACAGATATCTAGGACAATTTAGAACAGCCAATTAACCTAACATGCATGTCTTTGGCATGTGGGAGGAAACCGGAGAAATCCCGGAGTAAACCCACGCAACACGGGGAGAACATGCAAACTCCACACAGATCACTGTTGGTCGGGGGCTGGGATCGAACCCACGATCCCCACAATCCCCCGGCCAAGGGTAAACTGTGCTGCCGCAGTGCTAACCGTACTGTATAATATACTTATATAATAATATACTCCTAATATTATATATTAGGAGGTGCGCAATTTTCCCTTTCTATATTAGGCGACGATCGCATCCAGCGCGAGTTGGATGGATCTACTTGAAATGAAAAAATATACCAGCAGGTGTCCGAGCAAATGGGTTCCCAAGGGCACATCCGTACTGCCAAACAGTGTCGCGAGAAGCTGAAAAAGCTGAAAAGCGATTACCGAGCAGTGAAGGACCACAATGGTCGAAGTGCAGCGGATCGGAAGGAGTAGAGGTGGTTCGCTGAGACATTGGGCTCGACACGGCCACAGTCACAGTCACGGCCTTGGAAACCGTGGATGGTGAGTGTTGTTTTGATATTGCGCATCTTTTCGCCACTTTATCCTTTCTGTGCCAAGCTCACCGTTTTTAAGAAATAGGAAGGTTGGTAGATTGTGGGTAATTGTTGTTACTGAGGCTTGCCTATTGTTTTGCAGCCAACTGCAGATTCACGCTTGCTTTGTGTTAAGTATTAGCGTGAACAAAACGCTGAATTACGCTTATTGTATTCCGGTTAAAAACTTTATAGAGTGTTGTGTACATGTTGCACTTTGGTGTTAAGTTTTAAATTGCGTGCATTTTCTTTCTAGAATCGCAGTTCATATCACAGGGGTCCACCTCAGTGCACATGAACACACCAGACTCTCCTGGCGCTGCGTCTGCCGGAGCGCCAGCTGGATCGACTCCGATGTCAGCCACATCACCAGCTCCATCTGGATCACGTTCAAGTGCCGGTAAGGCACAATAACCACGATTTTTTTTTTTTGGTTGAAACAGGTCCAGCAGCGGAAACCAGGGTCGAAAATCCATCCATCCATCCATCCATCCATCTTCTACCGCTTAATCCTTTACAGGTCGCGGGGGGGCTGGAGCCTAACAAGTTATGTACCAAATTGATTAATGCAATTTCCTGTAGCTGCATATTAATTAATTGAAAATGTCTTTTTAAATGTACAAAAAGGTTATTCTTTGGTCTTCACTTATCGGTGTTCCACAACCATTTTTAGGGGTGGTGATTGAAGTGCTGTTGTAACTCCTGTTTTAGAAAAACAAATAAAGCGCATGAACTGCCGTTGAAATCAACATGCTTCATTGAAATGCTTTGCGTCAGCTGACTGTATTAACCCATTCAGATTTCTGCGGCCACACTACAAGCAACTAGTTTAAACATTACCCATCCATCCATCCATCTTCTTAATCTTAATCCTTTTTAGTTTTGCAGGGGGCTGCAGCCGAAGACAGCACCCTGCGTGTTGCAAAATCTGCTCTACTGAGGGGCAGCAACATGACAGTTCAGCTTATATACAGCAATGAAGCATAATAGTGACATTCCACCACAGACTTTCACCTGTGTAATTCCATAATATATGTAGTGATCCAGCTTTAACGACCATGCCTTTCTGTCTTTCCATCTAGGCAAGACGAAAACAGACAACTCCCATCGCTGACCCATACTAATCAATTAGCCAAGTTAGAAGCCTGTCTTAAGGAAATCAAAGCTTGGATGACTTGTAATTTCCTGCTATTAAATTCAGATAAGACTGAAGTCATTCTTGTTGGTCCAAAAAACCTTAGAAATTCCTTTCCAAATCAAACTTTCAGTTTGGATGCAGTTACTCTTTCTCTTAATAGCTCTGTGAGGAACCTTGGAGTTATTTTTGATCAGGATTTGTCCTTCAATTCACATATTAAATTTGTTTCTAAGACTGCCTTCTATCATTTGCGTAATATTGCCAAGATTAGGAGCATCTTGTCTCAGAGTGATGCTGAGAAGCTGATCCACGCTTTTGTTAGCTCGAGATTAGATTATTGTAATTCTTTATTATCAGGCTGTCCTAAAACATCTTTAAAAAGTCTTCAGCTGATCCAAAATGCTGCAGCAAGAGTTTTAACAGGTACTAGAAAGAGAGATCATATCTCTCCGGTTCTGGCCTCCCTTCATTGGCTTCCCATAGAGTTTAGAATTAAGTTTAAAATCCTTCTTCTTACTTACAAAGCTTTAAACAATCAGGCTCCTTTTTATTTAAAAGATCTGATACTACCGTATCATCCTAACAGAGCACTACGCTCCCAAAATGCAGGATTACTTGTAATACCTAGAATCTCCAAAAGTACAATGGGAGGCAGAGCCTTCAGTTATCAAGCTCCTCTCCTGTGGAATCAGCTGCCAATCTGGATTCGGGAGTCAGACTCGATCTCTGTTTTTAAGAATAGGGCTAAAACCTACCTTTTTGATATAGCCTACAATTAGGGAGGGATCATGTGTTTCTGAACCCTCCCTTAGTTATGCTGCTAATAGGTTTAGTCAGCCGGGGGACCTCCAGTAATGCACTGGACCTCACTCCTTTCCTCACTCTCTATGAAATATTTTTTTTTTGCTGGTCATTAACATTTGTTTGTTCTCTCCCATAGATTGAGTCCCCATCGTGCTGTTTGCTCTCTACATGTCTGTTCTTTTCTTCTTCTCTATCCCCTCACCCCCCAGCCAGTCGCAGCAGATGACTGCCCCTCCCTGAGCCTGGTTCTGCTGGAGGTTTCTTCCTGTTAAAAGGGAGTTTTTCCTCTCCACCGTCGCCAAGTGCTTGCTCACAGGGGATCGCCTGATTGCTGGGGTCTTTCTGCAACTGTGGGGGTCCCTCCTTCAGTTGATAGTGCTATGAGATGACTGTTGTTGTGAAATGGCGCTATATAAATAAAGTTGAATTGAATTGAATTGAATTGACCTTACATTAGCGTTGATCAACATGCATGACGAAGAGATGCGGCTCTTGGAACGGCAACATGACCAGCAGCAAGAATCAGGAGTACATGCAGCATTTGCGACAGGTGGCCACAGATGTGCGGGCAGATGCACGTGAAGCCCTGGAACAGGACGCTGTGTTACGAAGGGAAGAGCTCGCAGAGATGTCATCGCCCAGTCTGTTTTTTTTGTTTGTAAATTTTGCTTCTGGAATAAAATTGTATTGTTTGCATCAAAAGTCTGGTTTATCTGTTACGACACCGTATGAGAAAAGCCAATAATTACATACACATTCCATTCTCTGTTCACTCCACATGCTGCTGTTCATCAGGTCAGGTGTATAGCCTTCTAATGGTAATTTAATTTTTAACAACACAACGAAACGTAATGTCTTGGTAGTTTTTTTTTTTTTTTATTTTAAACAAATTTGCAATGCTGAATCCATTTCTCTTGAACGGGTACATTTTTTATGTTATAAGCAGTTGTACAGGTGTGCTTTAACTTGTAGACACTGATAAAGGTAAGTACGTGTAAGTTGAATGTTGCATCACCAGTCAAAATTTAATAAATTAAGAAGGAATCTAGCAAAAATTTGGCACTAATAACAGTAGACAAATCGGACAAGGATACACAACTGTGTTTTTGTTGCAAACACGACTGTTGTTACCAACAAGTGCAAAATTTATATTCCCTTTTCCCAAAAATTAAAAATCAATTCGTAAGTAAAAGTGGGAGACCTTTACATGGGAAAATATGACATGTATCAGCACATGATTTATAGTTCAATTTGCATTTCCACCTAAGCAAAATTGGCTTGT
This sequence comes from Pholidichthys leucotaenia, assembly GCA_020510985.1. Lineage (NCBI taxonomy): Eukaryota > Metazoa > Chordata > Actinopteri > Cichliformes > Pholidichthyidae > Pholidichthys > Pholidichthys leucotaenia. Next base: position 169,180,120 of record CM035842.1, read on the forward strand.
CGAGCTGGATTTTTGTGAAGATGGCCTGTGCGGTGTTTCTGCATGTAATTACATACCTGTCAAGTGATACGGTTTCGCCGTATTTTAATACGGGGAAAATGCAATTTTAGCAAATACGGGCGTATTGCCATTTCTGTACGCCAAAGAGAAAAATATACGGGAAAAAAAATTATTGAGAGTGTGGGGAGGAACACGTCGCGTGTGACCCCCACAGCGGGGCTGTCAGAGCGCTCAGCGTGAGCAATTATCACTACAGTGAGAAGTGTGGACTCATGAGATGAGAGATGAGATGAGACGAGATGAGATTCAACTTTATTGTCATCACACATCATTAGGCTGATGGCCTCGCACCTTCTTCTGTTGTCCTGCGGCTCCTGCAAATTAGCTAATAGCTATACACTCTGTGCAGCACATCAGATTGATTGTCATTGATTAATTGTCTATGTTTATTGCACTGTCCCTGTCAAATAAACAAATCTAATCTAATCTAATTACCCGTACCTTAACAGATAAGCGTTATGAACAACAGGACAGGTAGATGGAACATGCACAACATTTTATTTACAAAAAACATTTTTGAAATATGTATGCACATAAATGTGGGCGAAATAGACAAGTACTGGATCACAGCACAGCATCTCGTATATCGGCTCCCTGCTCCTCTGCTCCCTGGGTCGCTGCTACCACTGGTTCATCTACTGCATCATCCAATGTAGTGTCAAACGTCTCTCCATGACTCTCACACAGATTGTGCAGAGCACAACAAGTCAGCACCATAGATTTCACCAGTTTCATGTCACAGTCATTCCTCTCTCCTTCCTCCTTCCTTCTCTCTTCGTCATCAGCCATTTTGTTTGTTGTGGAGGATTCGGTCGCGTGTTTCACGTCACAAGGGTGTGGCGCCGCCTGCTGTTCAACAAATCCCACCCACAGCAGGTGTGCCAGCAGTAATGCTGAAACGCAACCGAGGCCGAACCGAACCGAAGTGAGTAGAGTCGGGTTTTCAATCGGGGCTGGGCTGGGCTAGTGGAAAAGCGCCTCAATTGTGCAAGTTCTCCCACTTAAAAGATAAGAGAGGCCTCCAATTTTCATCATAGGTATACCTCAACTATGACAGACAAAATGAGAAAAAAAAATCCAGAAAATCCCATTGTCTGATTTTTAAAGAATTTATTTGCAAATTATGGTGGAAAATAAGTATTTGGTCAATAACAAAAGTTCATCTCAATACTTTGTTATATACCCTTTGTTGGCAATGACAGAGGTCAAACGTTTTCTGTAAGTCTTCACGGGGTTTTCACACACTGTTGCTGGTATTTTGGCCCATTCCTCCATGCAGATCTCCTCTAGAGCAGTGATGTTTTGGGGCTGTCGCTGGGCAACACGGACTTTCAACTCCCTCCAAAGATTTTCTATAGGGTTGAGATCTGGAGACTGGCTAGGCCACTCCAGGACCTTGAAATGCTTCTTACGAAGCCACTCCTTCGTTGCCCGGGCGGTGTGTTTGGGATCATTGTCATGCTGAAAGGCCCAGCCACGTTTCCTCTTCAATGCCCTTGCTGATGGAAGGAGGTTTTCACTCAAAACCTCACGATACACGGCCCCATTCATTCTTTCCTTTACACGGATCAGTCGTCCTGGTCCCTTTGCAGAAAAACAGCCCCAAAGCATGATGTTTCCACCCCCATGCTTCACAGAAGGTATGGTGTTCTTTGGATGCAACTCAGCATTCTTTCTCCTCCAAACACGACAAGTTGAGTTTTTACCAAAAAGTTCTATTTTGGTTTCATCTGACCATATGACATTCTCCCAATCCTCTTCTGGATCATCCAAATGCTCTCTAGCAAACTTCAGACGAGCCTGGACATGTACTGGCTTAAGCAGGGCGACACGTCTGGCACTGCAGGATTTGAGTCCCTGGCGGCGTAGTGTGTTACTGATGGTAGCCTTTGTTACTTTGGTCCCAGCTCTCTGCAGGTCATTCACTAGGTCCCTCCGTGTGGTTCTGGGATTTTTGCTCACCGTTCTCGTGATCATTTTGACCCCACGGGGTGAGATTTTGCGTGGAGCCCCAGATCGAGGGAGATTATCAGTGGTCTTGTATGTCTTCCATTTTCTAATAATTGCTCCCACAGTTGATTTCTTCACACCAAGCTGCTTACCTATTGCAGATTCAGTCTTCCCAGCCTGGTGCAGGTCTACAATTTTGTTTCTGGTGTCCTTTGACAGCTCTTTGGTCTTGGCCATAGTGGAGTTTGGAGTCTGACTGTTTGAGGTTGTGGACAGGTGTCTTTTATACTGATAACGAGTTCAAACAGGTGCCATTAATACAGGTAACAAGTGGAGGACAGAGGAGCCTTTTAAAGAAGAAGTTACATGTCTGTGAGAGCCAGAAATCTTGCTTGTTTGTAGGTGACCAAATACTTATTTTACCAAGGAATTTATCAATTAATTCATTAAAAATCCTTCAATGTGATTTTCTGGATTTTTTTTTTCTCATTTTGTCTCTCATAGTTGAGGTATACCTATGATGAAAATTAGAGACCTCTCTCATCTTTTAAGTGGGAAAACTTGCACAATTGGTGGCTGACTAAATACTTTTTTGCCCCACTGTATATATATATACACACACACACATACATACACACATATATACAGTATATATACTGTATATATACATTTTTCCCCCTATTTATTTACCCTTTTTGGAGACTGATGTGATACCTGGAAGATCAGTATGTGTAGTACCATCCTGTATAAAGTCAATAAAAACTTTAATTACAAAAAAGAAAAGCCTACATAATTTCTTTCAGTAGCTACTGTGTTTAGAAGATTTAGGAAAAAACCTGACCTGACCTTTGACCTCAAGGTCATTCAATGAGAGTGAAATTGCAATATGCGCATATTGCATATCAACCCATGGTACCAAGTTTCAAGATAATCGGAATAAAGCTGTAGGAGTAGTTGATTTCACAAGACGGTTACTGTCTATGAAGTGAGGTGAAACAGGAGGTCATAGGTCAGGGGCTACAATTCCCGCAAAAATCATCCGATCAGAATCAAATTGCAATATGCTCATCCTCAGTGTATATCAAGCCATTTTCAAAAGAATCGGACCAAAACTGTAGGAGGAGTTGATTTCACAAAAGTGGGACATACGGACGGACCCATAATATAATGCCCCTTCGGTCTTCGACCCCTTTGGGCTACGACCGGCGGGGGATAAAAATTATAGCATTTGCCAATAAACCTAAAATGCAATGGGGTTGAATGATTTTGATTGTTTGCAACTGTATAAAGGAACTTCTGATATAAGATTTCCAATTAAATTTATGATCTATTCTACAACAGTTAGGTCCAAACCACCAATTTGATTGGAAAAGGGATTCCAGAATTCTCTTATAACTGTACTTTGTCGCTTCAATGGATATGTATGACCCCGCTTCAGCAGTGCTCTAAAAAATGTCAACTGTCAGTGATTTTTTTTATGTGACAATTGTAATGAGGTTGTGTACCTTAATTTCCTCAGTGAGGTCCTGTCTGAAAAAGAGATTTACAGTAGTGTGAAAAAGTGTTCGCCCCCTTCCTGATTTCTCATTTTTTTATGTTTGTCACACTTAAATGTTTCCGATCATCAAACAAATTTAAATATTAGACAAAGATAACACAAGTAAACACAAAATGCAGTTTTTAAATGAAGGTGTTTATTATTAAGGGGAAAAAAAATCCAAACCTACATGGCCCTGTGTGGAAAAAGTGACCCCCCCCCCCCCCCCGTTAAAACAAATTAACTGTGGTTTATCACATCTTTGGAAAGCTCTCAATTTCTCTAGCCACACCCAGGCCCAATTACTGCTACATCTGTTTTCAATCAAGAAATCACTTAAATAGGACCTGCCTGACAAAGTGAAGTAGACCAAAAGATCCTCAAAAGCTACATAGCATGCTGTGATCCAAAGAAATTCAGGAACAAATGAGAAACAAATTGAGTTCTATCAGTCTGGAAAAGGTTATAAAGCCATTGCTAAAGCTTTGGGACTCCAGCGAACCACAGTGAGAGCCATTATCCACAGATGGCGAAAACATGGAACAGTTGTGAACCTTCCCAGGAGTGGCCAGCTGACCAAAATTACCCCAAGAGTGCAGCAACGACTCATCCAAGAGGTCACAAAAGACACCACAACAACATTCAAAAAACTGCAGGCCTCATTTACCAAAGTTAAGGTCAGTGTTCATGACTCCACCATAAGAAAGAGACTGGGCAAAAATGGCCTGCATGGCAGAGTTCCAAGATGAAAACCATTGCCGAGCAAAAAGAACATAAAGGCTAGTCCCAGTTTTGCCAGAAAACATCTTGATGATCCCCAAGACTTTTGGGAATATACTCTGTGGACTAACAAGACAAAAGCTGTACTTTTTGGAAGATGTGTGTCCCATTACATCTGGCATAAAAGTAACAGCATTTCAGAAAAAGGAATATCATACTAAAAGTAAAATATGGTGGTGGTAGTGTAATGGTATGGGGCTTTTTTGCTGCTTCAGGACCTGGAACACTTGCTGTGGGAAATGGAACCATGAATTCTGCTGTCAACCAAAAAATCCTGAAGGAGAATATCCCGCCACCTGTTTGTGACCTCAAGCTGAAACACACTTGGATTCTGCAACAGGACAATGATTTAAAACAGACCAGCAAGTTCACCTCTGAATGGCTTAAGAAAAACAAAACGAAGACTTTGGAGTGGCCTAGTCAAAGTCCTGACCTGAATCCAATTAAGATGCTGTGGCATGACCTTAAAAAGGCAGTTCATGCTCAAAAACCCTCCAATGTGGCTGAATTACAACAATTCTGCAAAGATGAGTGGGCCAAAAATCCCTCTACAGTGCTGTAAAAGACTCATTGCCAGTTATCGCAAACGCTTGATTGCAGTTGTTGCTGCTAAGGGTGACCCAACCAGTTATCAGGTTTAGGGGGCAATCACTTTTTCACACAGGGCCATGTAGGATTAGGTTTTTTTTTTCCCCTTAATAATAAACACCTTCATTTAAAAACTGCATTATGTGTTTACTTGTGTTATTGTTGTCTAATATTTAAATTTGTTTTATGATCTGAAACATTTTATGACAAACATATAAAAAATGAGAAATCAGGAAGGGGACAAACACTTTTTCACACCACTGTACTTCACAACCCAGAAATTGGTCAGGTTTGCTGCACCATTTCATGTTTATATTTGCTACCCAAAGATTAGACTTCAGTGTATGATTTCAACTGAAGCCTCATAATGGCCTTTGGCTGCACGGTGGCGCAGTGGTTTAGCACTGTGGCAGCACAGTTTACTCTCGGCCGGGGGATCGCGGGGATCATGAGATCGTGGGTTCGATCCCAGCCCCCGACCAACAGTGAGCTGTGTGGAGTTTGCATGTTCTCCCCGTGTTGCGTGGGTTTACTCCGGGATTTCTCCGGTTTCTTCCCGCATACCAAAAACATGTAGGTTTAGGGCGCTCGCGCACGCAGCGACCGGCAGCCGGTGGCTTGTCACCAGACTGCAAACCAAATCTATCTACGGGTACAAATAAGTAACAAAATAAAAAAAAAAAAAAATATAATACATGCTGCCGACTCTTCATCTGAAAATGCCAATTAGAAGGCAGCAATATTAGTACGGAAAACTAACTAACTAACTAACTAACCTGCACTTATATAGCGCTTTTCTAGTCACAAAGACCACTCAAAGCGCTTTCATTAATACTAAGCCTTTATTCTAAGGGCCTATAGGAAACAAATATCTAGGGACAATTTAGAACAGCCAATTAACCTAACATGCATGTTTTTGGCATGTGGGAGGAAACCGGAGAAATCCCGGAGTAAACCCACGCAACACGGGGAGAACATGCAAACTCCACACAGATCACTGTTGGATAAAAGTATGGATAAAAATGATGACTGGATAATAGCAAATTTGATTAAACATACTGTATGTGTAAAAGAAAACTAAAGCTATTATATTCTAAGTTACAATAGTTGTTTGTATTGTTTTTTCATAGTAATACTAGTCTTGGCGGAACAATACAAGATTAAAAAGTCAAATCATAATCCCTTGTTGCTTGTTACTGTCAACTTATAAACTGCATTTGTGGAATTCATGTACACAAGCAATATTACACTGCTACATTGATACCACACTCCGGATCATGCAATACTGCTTATATATCACAAAAGAATTTAGTTTCATATACAGCATCAGTTTCAATATCCTTCACCACAAAGTTTTTTTTTTAAACCTAGATTTGCTATACGATTTTATTTATATTTAAAAATAATTTGCTATCATCCAATAATTTCTTTCCTCTTTGTGGCTCTTGCTCTACAGCATCCAAGAATTGTTCCAGAATTTCTCTGCTACAAAAAACTGTTGCAGCATCAAATAATATACATTTTAAGCTTAAAATCATTAATGTACAATATGAAAGCTGCAGACTGGGCACTGAACCCTGAGGAACCCCACAATCAGCCCGTGAAAGTTGCGAGCTTGTGTTTAAAAAGTAAAAAAGAAAAAAACTTTCAAATCACCTTTTTTCTCATTCAGTGGAATGCTTAGCAGACTCCGAAACTTGTCTTTCACTGATAAGACACAAATGTGAGAAAGATTTCAACAGCATATCAATGACACATTTATAATCTAACAGGCCTGTATGGAAATGAGGTTTGGATGGCTGGTGCTCACAGTCCTGGCAGTTCTGTTCATCGGAGCCGTCACTACACTGTTTGATGGAGTCACACTCCAGTCCTGGATCCAAACAGCAGCCGTTGGCACAGGTGAACTGTTCTTCTGTACAATTATTCTTTAAAGTGCTGCACTTTTCTGTTGTGACAGACAAAACTAAATTATCACCCACATATACATACACAGAAACTTTACAAAATGTATTGCTGTTTGGCTGCAATTTTACAGTTTTTTTTCACAGTTATTATTGGGCAGAGAAATACATATTTTCTGTGGAAGTGGGAGAGTGAGCAGAGATTTTTTTTTTCCCCACCAACAGTACACACCTCTACAGGTACATCTCAACAAATTAGAATGTCTTCAAAAAGTTGATTTATTTCAGTAATTCAATCCAAAAAAAATGAAACTTGTATATTATGTAGATTCATTACACACAGAGTGATACATTTCAAGTGTTTATTTTAATTTTGATGATTATGGCTTAGTAATGAAAACCCCAAATTCAATTTCTCATAAAATTAGAATATTACATAAAAATAATTATAAAAAATAGATTTTTAATCAAATCTTTGCTGACTTAAAAGTATATCCATATACACACTTGATACTTGGTCTGGGCTCCTTTTACATGACTTACTGCATCAGTACAGTGTGGCATGGCAGAGATCAACCTGTGGTACTGCTGAGGTGTTATGGAGGTCCAGGTTGCTTTGATAGCGGCCTTCAGCTCGTCTGCATTGTTGGATCTGGTGTCTCTCATCTTCCTCTTGACAATACTCCATAGATTCTGTATGGGGTTTAGGTCAGGAGAGTTTGCTGGGCAATCAAGCACAGTGATACTGTGGTGACATTAGTTGTTGGTCTCACACACAAATTTGATGTTTTAATGTGAAGGCGGAGTTTTTCTGTTTTGGACGGAGATAAAAGGAGGAAGTGCAGAAATGTAAAAGTTTTTTCAGACAGACTTACATGTGTCCTGTCCGTTTTTCTGAGGATTCTACAATACCAGAAATGTAAATAAAGTTTTTTCAGACAGACTTACGTGTGTCCTGTCCGTTTTTCTGCGGATTCTACAATACCATGGTCATGAAACCAGGTTTTTGTACTTTTGGCAGTGTGGACAGGTGCCGAGTCCTGCTAGAAAATGAAGTCAGCATCTCCATAAAGTTTATCAGTAGAAGGAAGCATGAAGTGCTCTAAAAATTTCCTGGTAGATGACTTCGCTGACTTTGAACTTGATAAAACACAGTGGACCAACACCAGCTGATGACTTCTTTTCAGATGAAAGTAAATTTTGTATTTCATTTGGAAATCACAGTCCCAGAGTCTGGAGGAAGAGTGGAGAGGCACAAAATCCAAGTTGCTTGAGGTCCAGAGCGAAGTTTCCACAGTCAGCAATGACATGGGGAGCCACGTCATCTGCTGGTGTTGGTCCACTGTGTTTTATCAAGTCCAAAGTCAGTGCAGTCATCTATCATTAAATTTTAGAGCACTTCATGCTTCCCTCTGCTGACAAGCTTTATGGAGATGCTGGTTTCATTTTTCAGCAGGACTTGGCACCTGTCCACACTACCAAGCACACCACAACCTGGTTTCATGACCATGCCATCACTGTGCTTGATTGGCCAGCAAACTAACCTGACCTAAACCCCATAGAGAATCTATGGAGTATTGTCAAGAGGAAGATGAGAGACGTCAAACCCAACAATGCAGACAAGCTGAAGGTCACTATTAAAGCAACCTGGGCCTCCATAACACCTCAGCAGTACGACAGGCTGATCTCTGCCATGCCACACTGTACTGATGCAGTAATTCATGTAAAAGGAGCCCAGACCAAGTATCAAGTGTGTATATGGATATACTTTTAAGTCAGCAAAGATTTGATTAAAAATCTATTTTTTATAATTAATTTTATGTAATATTCTAATTTTATGAGAAACTGAATTTGGAGTTTTCATTACTAATAAGCCATAATCATCGAAATTAAAATAAATAAACACTTGAAATGTATCACGCTGTGTGTAATGAACCTACATAATACACAAGTTTCATTTTTACCTCCGCCAAGGAGGTTATGTTTTCATCGGCGTTGGTTTGTCTGTTTGTTAGCAAGATAACTCAAAAAGTTGACGGATTTTCATGAAATTTTCACAGATCGTCAGAAATGGGGTATCCTACAGATGATTAGATTTTGGTGGTGATCCGGATCACCGTCCAGAAGAAAACCGCCATTACGGAAAATGTCATTTTCGTCAATAACTACTGAACCACTAATCCTATCATTGTGAATCCAATTGCTAGTCATATGTTTTCATGGTCAAGGAATCTGAAAATGTACACACAAACACTGTATGGGGGGGAACTGTGGCGCTTGGCGGAGGTCTGCGCTCTCCGAGTGCTTTTCTAGTTTGGATTGAATTACTAAAATAAATCAACTTTTTGATGACATTCTAATTTATTGAGATGTACATACCTGTAAATACTTAGTGGTGTGAAAAAGTTTTTTGCCCCCTTCCTGATTTCTCTTTTTTTGTACGTTTGTCACACTTAAATGTTTCAGATCAAACAAATTTAAATATTAGACAAAGATAACACAAATAAACACAAAATGCAGTTTTTAAATGAAGGTGTTTATCATTCAGGAGAAAAACAATCCAAACCTACATGGCCCTGTGTGAAAAAGTGATTGCCCCCTAAACCTAATAACTGGTTGGGCCACCCTTAGCAGCAACAACTGCAATCAAACGTTTGCAATAATTGGCAAAGAGTCTTTTACAGCGCTGTGGAGGAATTTTGGACCACTCATCTTTGCAGAATTGTTGATTCAGTCACATTGGAGGGTTTTTGAGCATGAACTGCCTTTTTAAGGTCCTGTCACAGCATCTCAATTGGATTCAGGTCAGGACTTTGACTAGGCCACTCCAAAGTCTTCATTTTGTTTTTCTTAAGCCATTCAGAGGTGGACTTGCTAACTAACTAACTAACTAACCTGCACTTATATAGCGCTTTTCTAGTCACAAAGACCACTCAAAGCGCTTTCATTAATACTAACCCTCTATTCTAAGGGCCTATAGGAAACAGATATCTAGGGACAATTTAGAACAGCCAATTAACCTAACATGCATGTTTTTTGGCATGTGGGAGGAAACCGGAGAAATCCCGGAGTAAACCCACGCAACACGGGGAGAACATGCAAACTCCACACAGATCACTGTTGGTCGGGGGCTGGGATCGAACCCACGATCCCACGATCCCCACAATCCCCCGGCCAAGGGTAAACTGTGCTGCTGCAGTGCTAACCACTGCGCCACCGTGCAGCCACGGTGCACTTTGGATCATTGTCCTGCTACAGAACCCAAATGCCCTTCAACTTGAGGTCACGAACAGGTGGCCAGACATTCTCCTTCAGAGTTCATGGTTCCATTCACCACAGCAAGTCTTCCAGGTCCTGAAGCAGCAAAACAGCCCCAGACCATGACACTACTGCCACCATATTTTACTGGTGGTATGGTGTTCCTTTTCTGAAATGCTGTATTACTTTTACACCAGATGTAATGGGACACACACCTTCCATAAAGTTCAACTTTTGTCTCGTCAGTCCACAGAGTATTTTCCCAAAAGTCTTGGGGATCATCAAGATGTTTTCTGGCAAAACTGAGACAAGCCTTTATGTTCCTTTTGCTCAGCAGTGGTTTTTGTCTTGGAACTCTGCCATGCAGGCCATTTTTGCCCAGTCTCTTTCTTATGGTGGAGTCATGAACACTGACCTTAACTGAGGCAAATGAGGCCTGCAGTTCTTGGGATGTTGTTGTGGGGTCTTTTGTGACCTCTTGGATGAGTCGTTGCTGCGCTCTTGGGGTAATTTTGGTTGGCCGGCCACTCCTGGGAAGGTTTACCACTGTTTCATGTTTTCACCATTTGTGGATAATGGCTCTCACTGTGGTTCGCTGGAGTCCCAAAACTTTAGAAATGGCTTTTGTGTGGTGGACACAATACACATGGCACTCCACCCAGGACAAGGGGGTTGGTGGGGGAGAAGGAAGATAGAGATGTTAATGGAGAAAGGTGAGAGGAGCCAACCAAACAAAGATGTGCCTTTTGCCCCCCACCGTGCCAGGTTGACACCTGAGGATGCAGGGGTGCGACTGTATTGTAGCAAGACCTGCTCTGTGACGTGTGTGTCAATGTTATGTTAATGTGTGTACATGTCTTGCAGTCTGAATGTTATTGCGTTTACCCTGTGTTCCGGAGGCTGGAATTAAAGTGCATAAAGGAGTTCGCTCAGGCACTCAGAAGTTCAGTTTTCTGTGTTTTATGTTGGAAGGTGAATAATGTTGGCGTGTCGTTCAGCTCGCTGTCTCGTCTGCTTTCATCTTCAACATTATAACCTTTTCCAGACTGATTGATCTCAATTACTTTTTCTCATTTATTCCTGAATTTCTTTGGATCACAGCACGATGTCTAGCTTTGGAGGCTCTTTTGGTCTACTTCACTTTGTCAGGCAAGTCCTATTTAAGTGATTTCTTGATTTAGAACAGGTGTGGCAGTAATCAGGCCTGGGTGTGGCTAGAGAAATTGAAGTCAGCTTTCCAAAGATGTGATAAACCACAGTTAATTTGTTTTTAACGGGTGTGTGTGTGTGGGGGGGGGGGAGTCACTTTCACACAGGGCCATGTAGGTTTGGATTTTTTTACCCTTAATAATAAACACCTTCATTTAAAAACTGCATTTTGTGTTTACTTGTGTTATCTTTGTCTAATATTTAAATTTGTTTGATGATCTGAAACATTTAAGTGTGACATACAAAACTAGAAAAGCACTCGGAGAGTGCAGACCTCTGCCAAGTGCCACAGTTCCCCCCATACAGTGTTTTACATCATAAATATTAATCCTACATTTATTGTGTGTACGTTTTCAGATTCCTTGACCATGAAAACATATGAGTAGCAATTGGATTCACATGGATAGGATTAGTGGTTCAGTAGTTATTCAGGAAAATCGCATTTCGCATAATGGTGGTTTTCCGGATCACCACCAAAATCTAATCATCTGTAGGATACCCCATTTCTGACAATCTGTGAAAATTTCATGAAAATCCATCCGTAACTTTTTGAGTTATCTTGCTAACAAACAAACAAACAAACAAACCAACGCCGATGATCACATAACCTCCTTGGCGGAGGTAACAATGAGAAATCAGGAAGGGGGGGGCGAACATTTTCACACACCACTGTATACATGGTGTATATGTATACATATACAGTACATTCGGCCTCAAAGAGATTCTGGCAAACTGTCCGGGGGCTCAGGAGGGGAAAGCAGCTCCCTGTCCAGAATCAGAATCAGAATCAGGTTTATTGCCATTGTTCATGTAGTACACAAACTAGGAATTTGTCTCGGTACAATGCTGCAACATTAAACATGATAAGATAAAAGAAATAAACTATACATGTAATAAAGTGTAGGATAAGATTAAGTGATACTGGTCAACAGTTAAAATATATTAGCCAGCAGCAGATACTGTGGAGAACTATATAGTGCAGTCGGTAATGCAGGAAGAAAACAGTGATGATTGACATGAGTCTGGTTGAGCTGCTGTACATAGTGCACGAGAGTCAATAAGTCACTTAGTGTTCAGCAGTCTGATGGCAGAGGGGAAGAAGCTGTTCATGTGACGGGAGGTTTTAGTCTGGATGGACCGAAGTCTTCTACCAGAGGGGAGGGGGGCAAACAGTACATGACCAGGGTGTGAGGGATCGGCTATGATCCAGCCAGCACGCCTCCGGGTCCTGGAGATGTACAGATCCAGGAGAGATGGGAGCTTGCAGCCGATCACCTTCTCAGCAGTGCGCACGACGCGCTGCAGCCTTAGTCTGTCCCTGGCAGTGGCTCCTGCGTACCACACGGTTATGGAGGTGGTGAGGATGGACTCGATGATGGCTGTGTAGAACTGCACTAACATCTTGGTGGGTAGCTTGAGCTTCCTCAGCTGCCGCAGGAAGAACATCCTCTGCTGGGCTTTTTTGATGAGTGAGCTGATGGTCGGCTCCCATTTGAGGTCCCTGGTGATGGTAGTGCCTAGGAAGCGGAAGGAATCAGCAGTGGTGATGGGAGAGCCTGAGAGGGTGAGGGGGGGGCAGAGGAGTAGTGACTTTCCTGAAGTCTACAATCATCTCCACTGTCTTCAGAGCGTTCAGCTGCAGGTTGTTATTGCTGCACCAGGACGCCAGCTGGGCCACCTCTCTCCTGTAGGCGGACTCGTCGCCGTTGGAGATGAGCCCGATGAGGGTGGTGTCGTCCGCAAACTTGATCAACTTGACAGACTGGTGGCTGGAGGTGCAGGAGTTGGTGTAAAGGGAGAAGAGTAGGGGGGAAAGTACACAGCCCTGGGGTGATCCGGTGCTGATGCTAGTATAGTCTGAGACAGTCTTTCCCAGCCGCACATGCTGCCTCCGGTCCGTCAGGAAGTCGATGATCCACCGGCAGAGGGAGTCAGGCACGTTGAGCAGGGACAGCTTGTCCCGGAGCAGAGCGGGGCGGATGGTGTTGAATGCGGAGCTGAAGTCCACAAACAGGATCCTGGCGTAGGTTCCCGGGGAGTCCAGGTGTTGCAGGATGGAGTGGAGGGCCAGGTTGACTGCGTCGTCTACAGACCTGTTGGCTCGGTAGGCAAACTGCAGCGGGTCCAGGAGAGGGGTGGTGATGGACCTGAGGTGGGACAGGACCAGGCGCTCAAAGGACTTCATGACTACAGAGGTGAGCGCTACAGGTCTGTAGTCATTAAGTCCAGTGATCCGTGGCTTCTTGGGGACAGGGATGATGGTGGAGGATTTGAGGCAGGACGGCACGTGGCATAACTTAAGGGAGGTGTTAAAAATGTCTGTGAAGACAGGAGCCAGCTGTTTCGCACAGAGTCTCAGGGTGGAGGGAGACACGCCGTCTGGGCCGGGGGCCTTGCGCGGGTTCAGTCTGGAGAACTGTTTGAGCACATCCTGCTCACTGATGATAAGGGGAGGGGGGGAGGAGGGGGGGGGGGTGCCTTAAATGAAGTAGGGAATGTGGAGGCTGTGGAGCTGGAGGGAGGGGGGGAGTTGGACACAGATGACGAGGTGTCAAAACGGGCATAGTGTTGGGACAGTCTTTGACAAAGGGCTTTGTCATCCTGACCTTTAGGAGCCTTAGGTCGATAGTTGGTGATTTGCCTCAGCCCTCTCCACACGGAAGCCGAATCATTAGCAGTGAACTGCTGCTGGAGTCTCTCTGAGTATAGAGATTTAGCCCTCTTCAGCTCTCTGTTAAACCGGTATTTAACCTCCCTGTAGCAGTCCCTGTCTCCACTTTTCAGCGCTGCTTCCTTCTCCTTCCTGATCTGTCTGAGCTTAGCTGTGAACCAGGGTTTGTCATTAGAGTAACTCACCCTGGTGCGTGATGGAAGAATGTTCTCTTCACAAAAGTGGATATATGAGTTCACAGTGTCCGTGTACTCATCCAGATCATGCGTGGCTCCTTTAAACATGCCCCAGTCAGATATTTCCATGCACGTTTCCAGCTTCTCCTCAGCATCACTGGTCCGTATCTTTGTAGTGCTCACAACAGGTTTAGTGAGCTTCAATCTCTGTCTGTATGTGGGAATGAGGTGAACCATCACGTGATCAGATAATCCCAGCGCAGCTCGAGGGACAGCGCGATATGCGTCTTTCACTGTGGTGTAACAGTGATCCAGTGTGTTTAATCCTCTGGTGGGGCATTTAATAAACTGTTTGTAGCGGGGGAGATCGTGGCTCAGATTGCACTGATTAAAGTCGCCAGCCACAATAATCAGCGAGTCTGGAAAAATCCGCTCTGTGTGTTGAATGTGATCCGCGAGCACGCGCTGAGCTTCGCGCGTGTCCGCGTCGGGAGGGGCGTACACAGCGATCAGTATAAAAGAAGCAAACTCCCGCGGGGAATAGAAAGGCTTGCAATTGATAACAAGAAATTCCACACTGTGTATGGTGCGGATGGGGCGCTGTTGACTTCGACTGGGGATATTGTTGGGCGGTGGAAGGAATACTTCGAGGATCTCCTCAATCCCACTGATACGCCTTCCACAGAGGAAGCAGGGTTTGTGGACGAGGGGGATGACTCGCCAATCACAGTGGCTGAGGTCGCCAAGGTGGTTAAAAATCTCCTTGGTGGCTGGGCCCTGGGGATGGATGAGATTCGCCCTGAGTACCTCAAGGCCCTGGATGTTGTAGGGCTGTCATGGTTGACACACCTCTTCAACATTGCGTGGAAGTTGGGGGCAGTGCCTTTGGCATGGCAAAATGGGGTGGTGGTTCCTCTCTTCAAAAAAGGGGACCGGAGGGTGTGCTCCAACTTTAGAGGGATCACACTCCTCAGCCTCCCTGGGAAGGTCTATGCCAAGGTACTGGAGAGGAGAGTCCGGCCGTTGGTTGAGCCTCGGATTCAGAAGGAGCGATGTGGTTTTTGTCCTGGCCGTGGCACATCGGACCAGCTATTTACCCTCTCGAGAATTCTCGAGGGTTCGTGGGAGTTTGCCCAACCAGTTTACATGTGTTTTGTGGACTTGGAGAAAGCATTTGACCGCGTCCCTCGTGGTTTTTTGTGGGGGGGTGCTTCGGGAGTATGGGGTATCGGGCTTGTTGTTACGAGCTATTCGGTCTCTGTATGACCGTTGTGAGAGTTTGGTTTGTATTGCCAACACTCAGTCGGACTCATTCCCAGTGAGAGTTGGACTCCACCAGGGCTGCCCTTTGTCACCGATCCTGTTCATAATTTTTATGGACAGGATTTCTAGGCGCAGCCAGGGAATGGAGGGTGTCATGCTTGGTGACCACAGGACCTCATCTCTGTTGTTTGCAGGTGATGTTGTCCTGCTGGCTTCATCCAGCAATGACCTACAGGTCTTACTGGGACGGTTTGCCGCTGAGTGTGAAGCGGCTGGGATGAGAATCAGCACCTCCAAGTCCGAGTCCATGGTCCTCAGCTGGAAAAGGGTGGATTGCACTCTCTGGGTTGGGGACAGGCTCCTGCCCCAAGTGGAGGAGTTTAAGTATCTTGGGGTTTTATTCACGAGTGAGGGGAAAATGTAACGAAAGATTGACAGACGGATCGGAGCAACATCTGCAGTGATACGTTCCTATTCTCACCTATGGTCACGAGCTTTGGGTAATGACCGAAAGAGCAAGATCGTGGATACAAGCGGCTGAAATGAGCTTTCTCCGTAGGATTGCTGGACTCACCCTCAGAGATAGGGTAAGGAGCTCAGTCATCCGGGAGAGGCTCAGAGTAGAACCACTGCTCCTCCACATTGAAAGGAGTCAGTTGATGTGGTATGGGCATCTGATTAGGATGCCTCCTGGGCGCCTCCCACTTGAGGTGTTTCGGGCACGTCCCACTGGGAGGAGACCCTGGGGCAGACCCAGGACTCGGTGGAGAGACTATGTCTCCCAGCTGGTCTGGGAACGCCTTGGTATCCTCTCTGAAGAGCTGAAGCAGGTGGCAGGGGAATCAGAATCAGAATCAGAATCAGGTTTATTGCCATTGTTCATGTGATACACAATGTAAGTGTTGTTATAAAATTATATATTTTCTGTACGTTACATGTTGGTTGTTGCAACTGTATAGTTTGTTGAAATTTATTGTTTCCTGACCGGAACTGATGTTTCCGTCTGGAGTGCCGCTGGGATTGTTTTTATTGTAGCACATAGCGGAAATGAGAAGAACGCTGTGCCACGTTATTCAGCTATCTGGCACTTAAGTTTGATTGAAGATTGAAGCCAAGCAGTTTGTTTTACCTTCAGAACTCTTTTCATGACAAGCGGCCAACGAGGTATTTGTTTTGTAACTTGTTTATATTATTTCGCTCTGTACTGTATATATGGTTATGCGTTACGTTTCCCCATACAGTTCTCACGGCGTGACTGAGAGGGAGGTGCATAAGTCCCAATAAACGCCCGTTTAAAGGAACCAACCTGTGTCTGTTGTCGTGAAGAGAGCTACAGTGAGAACTCGCCTGCTCAACACGGGTAACAAGGACTCCGAGATCACGGCGGGTAGCGAGGAGAGGAAGATCCAGGTCGTCAGTTAAGCAAGTCCATACCGCACTGTCGTCATAGCAACCGCAAGTAACGGCCGTTAGACTGTGTTAAAGCGCAACTTTACAAGTTAAAGCCAAAAGGCGCTCCACCTCAAGTTTCAAGTTAAGGTGGTGTGAGAAGTGGTTTAACTTGGACATTGCAATAAGGACTCAGATCTATCAGCTTGTGTGCTATTTAGCTGTTGTGGTTGGAGATTATCAGATGTCCTGATTTTCACAGTTGCTTCATGTTACAAGGTTAAAGTCGATGTTAAATTTATATGTAAATTAACAATCTTTGATGAACGTTAAAAAATGGCATTTTAATCTGAAACTAAGATTTATGCAAGCTTTGTGTCTATAAAATTTCAACAAGCTTAAAGGGCATTTTCAGTGAAGTTAAAGGGCACTTAACCCAACTCTGTTTTTTCCTATTTTGTAAAATAAGCAATTTAATGCATTTCTAAACATATTATCTCATCTGTTAAAGTTCATATTTACATATTGTGTTAAGGTAATTTCACTGTTTTTATTCTTGCTTTGAAATTGAAGTTAGCTGAAAAGTGGCTAAGTTTAAATGTTTATACAGTTATCTTAATGCAGTATTGAAGTCAGTATAATTACAAACTAGACCTCATCCAGTTGTTTCACTGTTGTTCAAGTTATCTCAAAATGTCTGACACAAACACTGAGACCTGCCACAAGATGGCTGACTCATCTGCCCAACCTGAAGTTACCAAATCTGCAGAAGCAGAAGGGCTGCGAAGAGGCGAAAGAATTCGAACCCTCTCAGAGAAGGGGAGAGAACTTCAAGAAGACAAGATGAAAAGTATCCAACGACGGTACAGAATCATTTATGAGAAATGGAGGTACCATGCTAGAATAGGCAAGGAAATACTGACCAATGAAGCCTCAGAGGATGAATTGAGTGAGCTGATTGAAAATATAAGCAGCACTTGCTCCGAGGTAAAAGCCATATATGAAACATTACGCAAAATACAAACTCCTGAGCCAGATCTGCGACGCAGAGTAGACACTTGCGTTTCACTCTCAGAGTTAATTATTCAAAAGGCAAAAGGGCAGCTTAAGGAGCCTAAAACAGAAGAAGAGGATGAACCTTGGCCCGATGTTGGATCAGTTCTAAACTCAACTTGCTCCTTATCAAGGCCACCATCTCATCAATCAAAATGTTCTATTCGTTCTAGTACTAACTCAGCCAAAAGATGTGAGGCTGCAGCGGAGGCTGCCGCATCCCAGGAAGTTTTAGCAGTATTGGATGAACAAGAAAGAGAAGAGGCTGAACTCCAAAGGCTAGAGGCTGAAGATAAACAACGGCTTGCACAATTTGAATCTGAAACCTTTGCCAGACAACAAGAAATGCAAGACAAACGTAGAAGGCTTAAACGCTTGGAAGAAGTGAAGAAGTTAAATGCTGCAAGAGCACGAGTAATGGTCTATGATCAAGTTGAAGAAAATTTTAAAACAGCTGAATTGCTGTATGATGTTGAATTTGGAGAAACACAAGCCCTCAATGCCTCAAGTCCCTCCTTCATCCCTCAGTCTCTGCCAGTCACCACACAAGCCCTCAGTGCTTTAAGTCCCTCCTTCATTCCTCAGTCCCTGCCAGTCACAGCTCAAGCTCCACCCATTCCTACAGTACAGAACACCTCAGATTTGGTCCGCATGCTAACGGAAGCTATAAATGCGAATCGTCTTCCAACACCAGAGCCTGCATTATTCACTGGAGACCCCTTGAGATTCAAGGACTGGCGACTCTCTTTTGAAACATTGATTGACAGGAAAAACATCCCAAAGAATGAAAAACTGTATTACCTAAGGAAGTATTTAGGTGGTGCTGCAAAAAAGGCCGTTGAAGAATTCTTCTTATTGGGCACTGAAGCTGCATATGACTCGGCCTGGCAGCTTTTGGAAAAACGTTTTGGAGACCCATTTATAATTGGGAAATCCTTCAGGGACAAACTACATGGATGGCCAAAAATAAGCACAAAAGATGGTTGTGAATTAAGGGAATTTGCAGACTTCCTTAAGAGCTGTGAGGCTGCAATGCCCCACATGAAGACATTAGAAATTCTTAATGACTGTAATGAAAGCCAAAAAATTCTGCTGAAGTTACCAGATTGGCTGGTATCCAGATGGAACCGTAAAGTGATGGAAGTCAGAGAAGCAAACGCTGATTATCCACCATTTAAAGAGTTTGTAGACTTCCTGTCTAAGGAAGCAGACCTTGCTTGTGATCCCATATCCTCAATTCAAGCGCTCAAAAGTGTGGAAGGTGAGAAAACAAAACACACCCGAAGCCAAACTATTCAAGCAAAGACACTGGCCACAGATACAAAACAGAGCAGCATTCCATCATGTGTTTTCTGCAAAAGAGCAGGACATGACCTTGCTAAGTGCAGAAAGTTCAGTGAAAAGACAGTTCAAGATCGTGTCAAGTTTGTGCAAGCAGAAAAGCTTTGTTTTGGATGTCTGAATGTAGGACATCACTCAAAGGAGTGTGACAACAGAAGTACATGCCAGAGGTGCCAAAGAAGACATCCGACATGTTTGCATGAGGAGAAGTTTAAAGACCGTCAAAGGCTGACTGCTCCAAAAGGAGAAGATAACTCAAAGGACAAAGCAGAGATCAAAGAAGTAGCTGCAACAGCAACTACCAACAGAGTCATACAAGAGGGCCCAAACACACAAACATCCTCAATCGTACCAGTCTGGATCTCGTCTATAAAGCACCCAGACCACGAAGTTCTTGTGTATGCACTCTTAGACACTCAAAGCGATACAACTTTCATCCTAGACGAAATAGCCCAAGACCTCGATACAAGCAAAGAGAATGTCAGCTTGCAGCTGTCCACAATGACTACAAAATCAGTAGTCACAACCTCTCAGAAACTGACAAACTTGCAAGTGAGAGGATACAACTTAGAGAGAAGAATTCCATTGCCAGCACTTTTCACACGAGAGTTCATCCCAGCAGATAGGTCACACATTCCAACCTCTGAAACAGCACTAAAGTGGCCTCATCTTGAACAACTGGCAGACAAGATTCCACCACCACTAGATTGTGAAGTAGGACTACTAATCGGATACAACTGCCAACAAGCCCTTCTTCCAAGAGAAATTCTGTTTGGGAAAGACAATCATCCATATGCACAGCGAACTGATCTTGGCTGGAGTATTGTCGGCTGTGCAAATCCCGAAGCTAACTACAATGATGCAAAGAGATTCCACACATTCGTAGCCAACCGGATCCAATGCATAAGATCTAGCACAGATCCCGCACAATGGCGACATGTCAGCACTGAAAACAACCCAGCTGACTGCGCTTCAAGAGGACTGAGTGCAGCTCAGTTAAAAGAGTCTAATTGGCTGACAGGACCTGATTTTCTTTGGCACCAGAATCTTCCACGTGAAGAGGAAATGGTGGGAGATGTTGAAAGAACTGACCCTGAACTTCGCAAAGCCCATGTCCATACAGTCATGATGAAAGGAATAGAGTCAGTGGCGAAACGCCTCGCCAAATTCTCTGACTGGTCCAGGGCAGTTAGAGCCATTGCTAGGCTCAAGAGATTTGCCAAAGAAATCAAAGGACTTCAGCCAAGAACAAATGAAGCAACCAGTCTTGAAGAAAGAAAGGAAGCAGAAAGCTTTATCATCAGGCTAGTGCAAGAAGATGCTTTTGCTGCGGACATACAAAAAATCAAAGCTCAGAAGGGAGACACTTTGAACAAGTACAGCAAGTTATATAAGTTGAATGCCTTCTTGGACAAGAACAATGACCTAAGGTTAGGAGGACGATTGTCCCAGTCAGCCTTGCACCATGATGTAAAACATCCGGCGATCCTTCCAAAGAAATCCCATGTTTCAACACTGCTTGTCAAGCATCATCATGAGCGTGTATACCACCAAGGAAGAGGTATAACCTAGACTGGTTTACCTTCAAAGGCCCATTCACAAGGTGGTTACCTTGCTTGAGGCAAATTAAGTAGAAATTAAACAAAGTGGGTCACATTCTTTCAGAGTTCAAATAACCCAAGCCATTGATTCCATTTATAATCTGTGTTTAAAAGAAATCCCGCATTTAAATCAATGAGTGATTTGGTGGGAGTGTAAGTGTTGTTATAAAATTATATATTTTCTGTACGTTACATGTTGGTTGTTGCAACTGTATAGTTTGTTGAAATTTATTGTTTCCTGACCGGAACTGATGTTTCCGTCTGGAGTGCCGCTGGGATTGTTTTTATTGTAGCACATAGCGGAAATGAGAAGAACGCTGTGCCACGTTATTCAGCTATCTGGCACTTAAGTTTGATTGAAGATTGAAGCCAAGCAGTTTGTTTTACCTTCAGAACTCTTTTCATGACAAGCGGCCAACGAGGTATTTGTTTTGTAACTTGTTTATATTATTTCGCTCTGTACTGTATATATGGTTATGCATTACGTTTCCCCATACAGTTCTCACGGCGTGACTGAGAGGGAGGTGCATAAGTCCCAATAAACGCCCGTTTAAAGGAACCAACCTGTGTCTGTTGTCGTGAAGAGAGCTACACACAAACTAGGAATTTGTCTCGGTGCCATGCTGCAACATTAAAAACATAATGAGAAAAAGGGATAAACTAAAAAACTAAAGGACTAGAAACGTGCAATAAGTGTAGAAAAATAAGTAATAATAAGTAATAATAATAATAATAATACTAGTAATAATGAGTAGTACTAGTCAAGGCAGTTTAAAAAATTAGCATGTAGCAGATAATGTGAAGTACCACATAGTGCAGTCAATAATGCAACAGAAAAACAGTGATGAATGACATGAGTCTGGTTGAGCTGCTGTACATAGTGCACGAGAGTCAAAAGTCACTTAGTGTTCAGCAGTCTGATGGCAGAGGGGAAAAAGCTGTTCATGTGCCGAGAGGTTTTAGTCCGAATGGACCGAAGCCTTCTACCTGAGGGGAGGGGGGCAAACAGCACGTGACCAGGATGTGAAGGATCGGCTATGATCCGGCCAGCACGCCTCCGGGTCCTGGAGATGTACAGGTCCTGGAGAGATGGGAGCTTGCAGCCTATCACCACCTCAGCAGTGCGCACGACGCGCTGCAGCCTTAGTCTGTCCCTGGCAGTGGCTCCTGCGTACCACACAGTTATGGAGGAGGTGAGGATGGACTCGATGATGGCCGTGTAGAACTGCACTAACATCTTGGTGGGTAGCTTGAGCTTCCTCAGCTGCCGCAGAAAGAACATCCTCTGCTGGGCCTTTTTGATGAGGGAGCTGATGGTTGGCTCCCATTTGAGGTCTCGGGTGATGGTGGTGCCCAAGAAGCGGAAGGAATCTGCAAAGGTGATGGGAGAGCCTGTGATGGTGAGGGGGGGCAGGGGGGATGTGACTTTCCTGAAGTCCACAATCATCTCCGCTGTCTTCAGAGCATTCAGCTGCAGGTTGTTGTGGCTGCACCAGGACACCAGCTGGGCCACCTCTTCCCTGTAGGCGGACTCGTCACCGTTGGAGATGAGCCCGATGAGGGTGGTGTCGTCCGCAAACTTAATCAGCTTAACAGACTGGTGGGAGGAGGTGCAGGAGTTGGTATAAAGGGAGAAGAGTAGGGGGGAAAGTACACAGCCCTGGGGTGATCCCAGGGGAGATGGGGTGAGGTGGGGAGAGGGAAGTCTGGGCTTCTCTGCTTCAACTGCTGCCTCCGCGACCCGGACCTCCGGAAAAGCGGTAGAAGATGGATGGATGGATGGCACTGTATACATACAGCCTTTATAAGAATGAATACAAAACTACCCCCATATTAACTTGAAGTCTTAAATTTTAACTTCTTTTATATATATATATATATATATATATATGTGTGTGTGTGTGTGTGTGTGTGAAATATTTTAATACATCTGCCACTTCTTATTCATGACTGTACTACTGTACTTTGTCACATTTTTCACAGACAATTTGTTTTTCCTCATAAATTTTCAACTTATTTTGCACACTTGAAACCTTTTAGTTCACACAGGCAAACATCAGGAGAATAGCTATACTTTGTTTTCTCTCAATTATCTGGAGCCCCACACAGGTATGTGGGACAGTCTTACGTTTTGGTAAATTTTTTTTCTTAACTTGGTGCTTTTCTCACAATTTTATTTTAGACTTTTCACTTTTAAATTGGCTACTTTGTTCTTATAGATTTATGGGGGTTTATTGCATCCATTTTTTTTTTCAGGAGCCAGAATCAGAATCAGAATCAGGTTTATTGCCATTGTTCATGTAGTACACAAACTAGGAATTTGTCTCGGTGCAATGCTGCAACATTAAACATGATAAAATAAAAGAAATAAACTATACATGCAATAAAGTGTATACTGGTCAGCAGTTAAAATATATTAGCGAGCAGCAGATACTGTGGAGAACCATATAGTGCAGTCGGTAATGCAGGAAGAAAACGGTGATGATTGACATGAGTCTGGTTGAGCTGCTGTACATAGTGCACGAGAGTCAGTGTGGGTTGCTGGTCCTCATACTCGTTGCTATACCGAATCATCATTATCTTCTTAAAGGTCCAATTGACTCCAACATAATGTTTGTTGTGGGCTTTACACTAATATGTCCATGGGTCATGTGGATAGTGTTACAATATCACATCAAAGATATACACACTAATTTTTATTTAGTTTATTGAACAGGGACAATGTACAATGGCATTAATCAGAGGAAAATATGCCTTGTACCAGATTATAGCTCTCTTAGCTAATTTCTATCCGCAGTCCCCGAGACACCCAGACACACTTCACACATAGAGCAGTATAGAAAATAATGGTGCACATTTAGTACAATAATTTTATAAAATAAATTTTATATTATATACACTACCGTTCAAAAGTTTGGGGTCACTTAGAAATGTCTTTATTTTTGAAAGAAAAGCACTTTTTTTTCAATGATGATAACTTTAATCAGAAATACACTCTATACATTGCTAATGTGGTAAATGACTATTCTAGCTGCAAATGTCTGGTTTTTGGTGCAATATCTAGATAGGTGTATAGAGGCCCATTTCCAGCAACTATCACTCCAGTGTTCTAATGGTACAATGTGTTTGCTCATTGCATCAGAAGGCTAATGGATGATTAGAAAACCCTTGTGCAATCATGTTAGGTCTGCAATGCTGTAATTGCTGCAAATGGAGGATTCTTTGACGAAAGCAAAGTTTGAAGGAAAAAAATATTTCAAATACAAATCATTATTTCTAACCTTGTCAATGTCTTGACTATATTTTCTATTCATTTTACAACTCATGGTGGTAAATAAAAGTGTGACTTTTCATGGAAAACACAAAATTGTCTGAGGTGACCCCAAACTTTTGAACGGTAGTGTGTGTGTATATATATATATATATATATATATATATATATATATATATATATATATATACTGTATATATATATATATATATATATATATGTGTGTGTGTGTGTGTGTGTCATTAAAAATATTTCCTTGAGGATGTCAAAAATTGACAATCTCTGGAAAATGTACAACCCAGGACCATCAAAGCCATTTTTTGGACTCTGTCATCCATTAAAAAAATGACTTACCTGCAGGATCAAGAGGTAAACCACGACCAGATCCAACAGTTCCACCTAAGGAAAAAAAAGACAAATTATATTGAAATTTTATTAAGGTCATTTGTTAAAACAAAGAATGGAGCATTCCAATTAAAATTTGAGCATTAGCAACAGTGCTACTGCTATGCTAGTACAAAACAAAAATAGAACTAAAATGCCTACTACTATAATGTAGAACAAAATGAATTAAAATTGCAAGCAGAGTTGAAGGGCCCTCGCACATTCTGCGCTACTTAAGGGTGTCACGTGACTCAAAATGCTTGTGTCATTGGGTGAATAGAGCACCAATTGATGAATAAAACAACATTGTGTAGCATCCAATTATCACAGTTATAAACCTTTTATTTTGCAGCTAGAGGGAGCCGTGGCTATATGTCATTTTGAATTACGGGAGTTTTCAGTGTCAGCTACCTATTCACGACACAAAAGCTGGTTGAAATTTGGCAATGTATACCAGACTTGCAAAGCTTTATTGTCATACTAGGGGGTGCTATACCTATGTGTGCGATAGTAATGTAAATCTGTTCTGGGTAGTACCAGTACCATATGAAGTTTGGGTCCATTTGGACCTTGTATGTGTGAGTTATGACAACTTCTTATCCACTGGTGGTAGGGGGCGCTACCGCTGCGTGTCATTGTATGTTATACAAATGTTAACCATTGGCTGCCTATTCACCACTCCAAATTTTGTTGCTTTCGGACAAAGTATGCCAGAGCTATTAAGCTTTGCTTTTTTCCAAGGGGGTGCTATAGCTATATGTAATTGTTCAATATAGAAATGTTCAGTGTTAGCTAACCATGCACCACACAAAATTTGGTTGAATTTGGACAAAGTATGCCAGAATTATAAGGCTTTGTTTTGTTCTGTAGGGGGCGCAATAGCTATGTGTCATTGTTCATTAAAGAAATGTTCAATGTGGGCTACTGATCCACCACACAAAATTTGGTTGAATTTGGGCAAAGCATGGCTGAGTTATAAAGCTTTGTTTTTTCCTAGGGGGTGCTATAGGTATGTTTGTTATAGGTATATAAATCTGTTCAGGGTCTGACTAGTAACATACTGTATATACGAAGTTTCGTAGCATTCGGACAATCTGTGTGTGAGTTATGACAACTTCCTGTCCATTGGCGGTAGGGGGCTATGTCGCTATGTGTCATTCTTTATTATAGAAATTATCAGTATTGGCTACCTATTCACCACACAAAATTTGGTTGAAATCAGTCAATATATGCCACAGTAAAATGCATTGGAAGGGTGATGGCGATACTGCAAACTTGGCCACGCCCCTTCCACCAAACCGTCGGGCATTTGGAAAAGTTTTCAACAACTTTTGATGGCACATTGGTATAGATAATTGTCACCATAAATGAGCTCAATCGGACTAAAACCCTAGGACGAGTTCGATCAAATGCGTGAGGTGGAAATCAGGTCACCACCACTTCCTGCCAAAATGGCCGACTTCCTGTTAGGTGTAGACTGTTACTTCAATGGAGGTTTTTGCATGTCTTGACATGATAAACATCTCACCCAATTTTCATCTTTCTACGCAAAAGTAAGCATGGGCCACGCCCCTTTGATTTCACGTTAGGTGGCACTGTAGAGCCATTTTTGTGGAATCATTCATATTTCCTCCACAATATTAAATTTTTTGCCAGTCTTGAGGTCCCTGCAAAAGATGGTGACTTTTCATGCACGTTCACTACCCCAAAAATGAGATCTTAGATGGAGGAAAAAAAATTAATAATTAAAGCTACAAGCAGCTGTAAGCAGGCCCTTGCCACCTGCGCAAGCACGGACCCCGACACCAGCTGTACCTAGCTGGCTCAGAAAATTTCCCGTCGTCGTGGTAAGTGCTGCGTGAATAATCAAGTAAACTGTTTGGCACAGTACTTCCTGTGAGCAGTAGGTGGCTCTATAACTTTTGTCAATCATTTTTATGTAGGAGCGTGTGGGGCAGGACTAATATCCATGGTAGAAAATTTGGTGAAAATCTGACAAGTTTGTCCAACTTACAACTTTCCGATGTTCCATGGCGAGGAGTCAACCTTCGTCATGTCGCCATGGCAACACTTCCCTGTCAGTTATGTGTTGCCCACCCATATAGGACTACATGTGACAGTCACCTCAACCTATGTTCCAGACTTCATGACTCCAGGTCGCTCCCAACCATCCCAACAAGATCACGGATTAAATGGCAAGGAGGGCATGTCCATGGTAACAGCAGTGGCGGCATGCTAAAGGTGATGTGCAGTTATGATCAACCATGTTGTCTGATAAACCTCAGAAAATTTCACGTCATTCTGGCAAGTGGCACGTGACTAATAAAACAGTTTTCAGTAATTCTTCCTTTAACCACTTGGTGGTGCTATATCTTTTGTCAGGTATTTTTATGTAGACTCGTTTGGGGCGGGACCATTTTCCATCATGGAAACTTTGGTGGACATCGGACAAGTTTTGCTTGAGTTACAGCTGTTTGATGTTGTAAGGGGAGGAGTCAAACCGCCATGGTGTCATGGCCATGCCTTTTGAGATTGCGACTCACATTTGATAACTTAATGGCCAATGCCTATAGATGCCAACATGTGAAAATGAGTTCAATGGAAGGAGGCCCCCAGGAGGAGTTCGTTCAAATGCGAGTGGCGCAGTACTTCCCGTGAGCAGAAGGTGGTGCCATAAGTTTTGTCAACCATTTTTACGTGGGAGCGTGCGGGGTCGAACTAATATCCATCGTAGAAATTTGGTGAAAATCGGATGGTTTGTTCAAGTTGCAACTTTTTGATGTTCCATGGCAAGGAGTCAACCTTCGCCATGTTGCCATGGTAACAATTACCTATCAGTTATTTGTTGCTGACCCATATAGGACTACAGATGACAGTCACCTCTACCTATGCTTCAAATTTCATGACTCCAGGACCTTCCCAACCCTCCCCACAAGATCCCGGATTGAATGGTGAGGAGGGCGTGTCCATGGTAACAAGTGTGACGTCATGGTAAAGTTGATGTGCTGTTATGGTCTGATGAATCTCATAAAATCTCACATCATTGTGGCAAGGGGCGCGTGAGTAATAAAGAAAACAGTTTTCAGCAACTCTTCTTTTAACCACTTGGTGGCGCTGTAGATTTCTATGAATTTTTTTTTTATAAAACTGTTTGAAATTGGACTGATATCCATAATACTGAATTTGGTTGAAATCAAACAATGCATACCGGAGTTGTTGCTGTCAGAATGGTCATACAGGGTATCTGCAGGTTTAAGGAAGTTAAATTTAAGACTTTTAAGACCATTTTTAAGGCCACTTTAATCAAATTTAAGACCTTTCATCTGCGAAATAGCAAAAAGTGTGACCACACTGCAAATAGTTTTGTCCACAGATTTAATGGAACTGAAAGTGCTGAAAAATAAACATCAAGATCACAACTCTGTAGGCAGAACACAGGCAACTTGTAACAGTCTGAATGATTTGACAATCTTTCAAACAAATATGAAAACGTGCTTGTAGCATTTGACAAAAACAAACATTAAAGAACATTTACACAACAAGATCTCTAAACTGAATATAGGGGCTCTCCCATGCTCTCCTCGCTCCCATAATTATGGCATGGATCTGAGTTCTGTAGCTTTTGTCTCCAGCTCTGCTTCCACTTGTTTTAATTCACAGTTTTTCTTTGTATCTCTTCCTCAGCATGTTTGATTTTGTGATGAGCTGGGCCATTAAGATTCCAGTCTTTCCTTCAGCTTCTTCTGCAAGCTGATCAGCATCCCTGTGTAGGCTGGTGGATACCTGGATCAGAGTTTGCCTCTTCTAAGTTTTCCTCTGCAGCTTTTCGCTTCTGTGCCAGGACATCAGTGATTTGATTATGTACAGTGTGGGGGCCACAACTCCCCACCACAATCAGCTGAGCCCCCCACACTGCTCATGCTGCTCTTGTTGAAGCAGTTCCAGGAACTTCCAGTTGACATTGGGCCCATCCATGGAGACTGAGAGCAGCTTTTGCTAGTCCAGCTGCTGAGTACACTCCTGAGGACAAAATGAGTGTCATTTATCAAGCAGCATTACAAGGTGCTTAACATGTAGAAATAAAATAGCAGTTAGGAAAAGAATGAAGTACATAACAGTTGCATAAAAATTAAGTATATAATAAAACAAATATATATGTATATATAACAACAAGTAAACAAACTGATGGGCATACCTGCTGCATGGCAATGCCATGTGTAATGTTGAACACAAATGTGACATTTTCAGAAATGTTCTTTTTAAATGTTTTAACACTTAATTTTTCATTTGAAAAACAAAATTTGTTCTTTATGAAGGATTAAAACAACAGAACTGCAATAATGATAACATCATGTCATCAAGATATATTTAAACAGAACAACAACAACAATAACAAGCATCAACGATGTGTAACACTTTTTCTTATAAGGGTTCTATTGAGAAAAAAAAAAGCTGTAGCTAGATTACTGGTAATTTCTTAGTGTGGGGTTCTTACTTACATGAAAGTGGTGCAGTAAATCCTGAGCTGTTCCGTGGACTCGATCATCTTTGAAGTAACGGACATGTAGGTCCAGCTGCTTCGTTTTAGTTGTTTGGTTGAGGGTTTCGTCAAACATCAAAGTAAAGCTGTCTTTGTTAACGTCGGTGACGAGGAGTTTAATGATGTGTGGAGCCAAACCAAATTTTGAAATGTAGGCTGATTTGTCTTTACTAAACGTAAAGTTTTTAGCGATTTCTGAGTCAGTAAACATAGCTCGGAAAATGTCTCCGACTCCTTCGTTGGCGTTATAGGACTGGTGTTTGGTTACTGTGTGCAGACACCACAGTACCTCTGCTTGAAGTGTAGCGGTGGACCCGGAGGTTGCTGTGAGGTCTGTTGCTGTGGTTTGAGGTGCTGTTGCTGGTGTCGGAGACGGAGCTGAAGTCTGTGGTACTGATGAGACGGAACAGTACTGAAAAATGGCAGGCGTTTGTTGGCGGGTTTTTGCAGCCGTTTTGTGCTTCTCACTCTGCATAAGCAATTCCACAGCTTTAATTCCCATCGAGCAGAGTTTAAAGAGCTTCTTGCACAGCGTACAACGGGCCTCAGTTATTTCCTTGAACCGGTCTTAGCCATGCCGCAAATGTCGATTTATCCATCCAGCTAAGATTAAATTTACATTTCCTCATGACTGACGTTGCCAACAGCTACTGAAGTGCAAGCTGATAATGTGTAAACCTGAAAGTAGCCCCCTCCCCCCCACAAACAAATGATTGCTTTTGGTTCTGCTCACTTTCGCTCCGTGGTGCTAAAATGCAGAGCAGTAGTTACAAATTCGCCAAATTCTTTACAAAGATTTCACTGTACAACGTAAGAAAATATTGCAATTTTGTTCATTGTGTTTGTGTCATTTTTAAGACCTTTGAAAGGCGGATTTAAGGATTAATTGTCATTTTTAAGGATAATTAAGGCCTTAATTTTGGACAAACACATTTAAGACTTTAAGGACCCGCGGACACCCTGTCATAGAATGATCATAGCGAGGCATCAAACTTTGCCATGTACCTACAGCCAAACTGTCCAACTTTTAAAAAAGTTTTCAATAACTTGGGTATAGGTGATTGTCACCACAAATGAGCTCAATCGGACAAAAACCCTAGGACGAGTTCAATCAAATGCGCGTCAATTGCGCGAGCTGGAAATCAGATCACTCCCACTTCGTGCCAAAACAGCCGACTTCCTGATGGGTATACACCACCACTTCTATGGAGTTTTTTGCATGTCTTGACATGATAAACATCTCACGTGATTTTCATGTTTCTACGCGAAAGTAAGCATGTGCCACTCCCTATTGACTTCACATGTTAGGTGGTGCTGTAGAGCCATTTTTGTGGGGTCATTCATATTTCCTCCAAAATATTCAATTTTTCGCCAGTCTTGAGGTCCCTGCCAAAAATGGTGAGTTCTCATGCACGTTGACTACCCCAAAAATGAGATCTTAGATGGAGAAGAAGAAAAAGAAAAAAAAAAATTCTAACAATTACAATAGGGCTCTCACCCACTGACTGTCAGTGGCTCAGGCCCTAAATACAACAGGGCTCTCGCCCACTGACGCCGTCAGTGGCTCGGACCCTAATTAAAAAGGAACACATCTCAAGGTCCTGTCTCAATTCACCCCTTCACCATAGCCCTTAGCCCTACCCCTCCATTTTGCATGTTCATGTATAGGTGTAGGGATGTCCCAATTCTCCTTGAGGTGCAGGGGAACTGTACGATAAGGGTTGTGTAACAGTCTCTCATAATTTACTCCTTATTTATGCCTTCATTTAGTTGTTTGTTCTTTCTCTTTGCAACTATCCCATCTAGTGGTCAACTTTAGAGTACATGGAACTAATTATTTTAGCCTTAGGTTCAGCCTGACCTTAATTACCGCGCATTTCCGCCAAAGCAGCGCATCACACTTGCCATTTGCCGCCAAGCTCCGCAGATTTGATAACAAAACATGTAGAAAGGACAATTAAAACAAAGAAAATAATACAAAAGAAGAATGAGGACAACAGGGATTAAACAAGATCATTTAGCCCCTCGTGGATGTCAGCTCACGAGGTTTGTCTAACATTTTTATATGCTTTATTTCATGTTTTATGTTTTTATTTTATTGATGCAAACTGCAAGATGGAGTTTTACATTTACTTTAATGTATTTCCTTTTGTGACCAGTTCTCATGGGTTGTCAAGAAGAATAAACCCTGTTTTACTCTAAACCTCGTGCGTAAGCCAATCCTTGAGGGTGCTACAGTGAGAACTCTTCTGCTCCGACGCATGGGTGGACGAGTGATGGTGCCAGAGCCGGGGACGAGAGGGACGACAGCGCGGCGCCTCCATCTTGCCATGGCCCAATGCACAACGCAAGACGCAGCAACCACGGGAAATTCCAGGTTCCCAAAATGAATGTGTAGCATCATCTCATTTTGGCTCAGCAATAATTATTCTTCTGCTTAAAGACATTTTGTTTCACCCAGGAGTAAGACAGTCAAGAACTGATTTTCTCCCCCAGGCCACAGCTGAAATCCCATTCCTTTGTTAAAACCAGTCTAAAAGAATTCAACCTATTTCCTCCTGCGCCCCTTTATTGCCCCCATAAACATGCAACAGACCTGGAGTCCTAATGGCCACACAGATCCACAACTCAGTTAATTTCCTTAAACTCTGGGACATGCTGGATTTAACCAGTGAACTTTAAAGTACATTATTACAAACTCAATTCTAAACCTTCTCTTCTTTTCAGGACTGTGAAAAGCAAATGGATTCTGATGTTTTAATGTGGAAAATCAATATGTGTGAAATGCATTAATCTGTGATTTTATATATATGCATGTTAAAAATGTTTAAATGAATGTTTATTCCTGCATGTTGATTTAGAAGCACTGCTTATAAGTTACATTAAAGTTAGCTTAGTTATACATAAGTGTGTAAAAGCATATTCCAATGTATTTAAAATTGTGTGTATTCATGTGGACAGATATCCAATTTCACCCAGTCTTCACCGAGCCCCAGCTTCTCCCTCCTATTGGTCCCTCGCAGACAAAGCCTGTCATTGGACTAAAAGTTAATCAAGCCCGCCCACGAAGGACGCTCATTGGCTGAGATTCTGGTCAACCCGGAAGCCCACGAAAGCTCAACAGAACTTATAAAGGAGGAAAAACCCCTGCTACTTTCTCTTTCGGCTCTCTTTTTGGCTCTCCTTTCGCCTCCGTTCGTCTCTCTCTTTTGTCCATTGTCTACACACAGCAAGAAAGGACTTTGGGAAGAACAAAGGACTGCCTGAACAAACAAAGACTTCTCCCACGTGCTGCTTTTCTGAACACAGAGCAGATAACTCGTAATTTGTTTATGTAACTTTGTATTTTAATGTTTTTTCTTTTTCTCTTAAATGCCTAGGAATTCCTATTTCTTTGAGCTCAATTCTTAATCGGAGTTAAACTCCAATTTTTATTTATCACTCTTTTCTTTGTTAAACTTTTTGTAAAACCACCGTTTGCTTTAATTTTAATGTAAGTTTTAATCTTGGCTTTATTTTTATAATATTTTTCTTGACCAATCACACACCAGAAGCTATTATTTTATCTAAAGTCCGAAAGTCTTTTTCTAATTTGAGATCTGATTAGATCTAATTATTCTCGAAGACCTCTGGAGCCGCTTGTCTACGAAGGAGAAAACGCGCAGCTCTCATCACATGTTGAAGAAACGTCGGCACCATCTGGCTCTGATCCAAGTTACAACTGTGGGTCATACAGCCAAAATCCAGCCACTTCGACCGCTTGACTTTAAAGGTTGAACTGTGGACCCTGAAATATCTGCGGGCAGATATTTCCCCTAACATCCACGAAATCTTGGGCTGAGGACGACGAAAGAACGTTGGCCAAATCATCGAAGAATCACGTGAGCTGCAAAACTTTAATTCATCTGCTGAATTAAACGTCTGAGGTTCAGTAATAATTTGTATATCTAATCAGATGCAAATTAAGAAACCCTTAACATAACTCTTCTTTTCATTAAAATTCCGTTTTTATTTTCTTAAAGACCTCGGACGGTGACATTTTTTTATTGAACCAATAAACTGATTGTATGAAAATATTCCATTCTGGCCATTCCAGTGATTTAAAATGTGTCACCAGCCTCCATAAATGACTTTATTTGATAATAGCACATATTTCACTTAGTGATGCTGCAGTACCGCCATCTCCCGCTAGGGGCGTGCAGCAGTGACGTCAGGTCAGGGAGAAACAGGAAATGGCTGCAGGAAATGGATGATCACCTGCCTGCACAAATGGCTGAACGACAGAGTGATTCGGACAGCGATTATTTTATCGAGTATGACGACCGCAATATAAGTGATGATATTGAAACTGAAGAATCAGATGATGAAGTAGTTTTGGGTGGTGCTGATGGGGTTATTCAGCCGTATTTGTTCGAGCCCGAGGGTGCGGCGTAAGACGCGGACGAAACAGCGACCGGAGCAGAACGAGAGGCAAGAACAAGAGGCTCGCCGATTTATATTGGTAAAATATGCTCTGAATTTTTTTTTTTTTTTTAGGCGATATGCATGGTCACACACTTAATTATCAAAATAAAACTGCCAATTTTTCCCTCGCTGCCTTACTTGGCGACTTATAAACATTCTCTTTCTGCTCAAAATTTTTTACATGTTTTAAATATTTTCTAATCAAACTTCATAGACCAATTTATATAGCACTCCCACGAGCCATTAGTTTATTATAAGCATCTGATTATACCATATTTTTTAACAGGTGCACTTGTGAGAAATGCAACATTATGCCAACATCAACTGAATCTCGGTGCTGCCAGGAGGTATTGAAGGTGAAGAAGGGAGGGTTATGT